>PVJI01008110.1:0-73389 GCA_004026765.1 Micronycteris hirsuta
TTTTCCCCCAAAATAGTTTTTATTGTTTTATGTAGATTTTTTTCTATAACCATTTAGTTCCCTTATATCTCTGCCCACAGTCATCACACTGTCATTCATGTCCATGAGTCTTTTTTCCTTTTTGCTCAATCCCTCCACCCCCTACCCACCCACTGCCCCTTAGCTGTCATCCTGCTCTCTATCTATGAGTCTGTCTCTATTTTGCTTGTTAGTTCAGGGTATTCATTAGATTCCACATATGAGTGAAATCGTATGGTACTTCTCTTTCTCTGACTGGCTTATTTCACTTAACATAATGTTCTCCAGGTCCATCCATACTGTTGCAAAGGGTAAAACTTCCATCTTTCTATGGCCAAATAATATTCCATTGTGGAAATGTCCCATAGTTGTTTTCTCCACTCATCTACTGATCGACATTTGGGCTGATTCCATATCTTGGTGATTTTAAATAATGCTGCAGTGAGCATAGGGGTGCTTATGTTCTTTTGAATTAGTGTTGAGAAATAGAGCTTGGATTTGAGTTATAGTCTTATAAGCCACATTTTCTGAGGTTTGTGACTTTTCCAGTTCACTTTTCCTTTTTTCCTCATCAGAAAATGAGGTAATGATCATTTCTAACTCACACAGTAGGAGGGTGTTAACTTATACAGTAAGAAAAAGTTAATAATAGGCCTATCAAAGTGCCTATCACATGGTAGATGCCTAATAAACATTATTTTACTATTCCTTGCCCAAGATGGCACAAATAAATGAATGTCAGATCATGACTTCAATCCATATTTCTTGACTTCAAAACTAAATACTATTTTCTACATAGTTAACCCATCCTCCATTCACATATTTAGCTAAATTGAAATATGTGCTACCTTTTGAGTCTATTATGCCAAGGACAGGGACGCAATGCTCTGCCATACATTTGTATCATTAGAGTTCATTTGTGCAAGATGCTGCACTTGAGAGAGCTGTCATGGGCTTGACCTCTAGATTGTAGGATGCCGGCTGGATTGTAGTTACTTCCCCATTTGTACTTCTCAGTGGGTACATCGGCTTTTTCTGACACACACACTCTTGTAAGCACCATGAATGCTCAGGGTGATAAATGTCTAAATCTTGTTTTGTGTGCACAGCAAGGCAGAAGGGATGCATAATTTTATCAATAAAGGATGATGAGCTCTTTTTGGCCAGTGCTTTTTCTTCAAATGACCCCCCTTTCAGTATCCCACAGAGAATTAGATCCCAGTGTCATGGAGTAACCTTTACATATTTTCTCACATGTGTGCTGTAAGCATGCCCCCTGTCCAGCAGTCTCTGCCCGAGACACCGCTGACACAATAAAATGTGATCGTGCCCTGGGGGATCTAACAGTGTTGGCAGGAAGACAAAAAACAAGTGTCCGCTGTGACAAATGCCATGAGGGTGATTGGTGCACAGGGTCTATGTAAGGTGTTTGGTCTGATGGCACAAGTCAAAGGAGGCCTTCCAGAAGAGAAACCTTCAACTGACACCCGAAAGATAAATAGGAATCATTTAGTCGAAATGAGGAAGAAAGCACATTCCAACGTAAGGAATGGGTTGCATATAGAAATTGTAGCAGAAAGAACATGGTAAGCGTGAGGGACTGAAAGAGTTAAAGAGTGGCTAGAGTAGGAAGAATGAAGAGGGTACTAGGTTAAAATGAAGGTCACAGGAATTAGAGGGTTAAACTCTCAGTACCTGTAGTCTCTTTAAGAAGGAGAAAGTGTTTGCATTTGGTTGTTACTTTGGCTATCGTAATATGAAGAGCAGATTGGAGAGGGACCAATATGGAAGCCTGGAGTCATGCAGTCAGAGGAAATAGCAATAAGGGAATATATAGGAGAAATGTCAGAAGTTGGTCATTGATCAGATACAGAGCAGGAAGGGAGAAGGTGCTGTCAAAATGAACTCCAGGATTCTGACTTGGGTAGCTCAGGGGAATTCTCAGTAATTGGTCTGCCATCAGCCTGACAGCACAGTATGGTGAGTGTGCAGTGTCTGGGTCCATTAGCACCTCACTCCAAGGTGACAAGTCCCAAGTTTGCTGAACCAGTTCCTGTCTTCCTCAAAGAGGCATTTGAGTTTAAACCCACTAAACCACACGCCTTCTTTTCACCATTGAGCAAATGAGCAAAGTGTAAACCACCTTCAGGCCCCCATTCTCCTCTACAGAATCTTTGGATGAACTAGCAAAAGGTGCCCCTTGCATGTGGATGCAGTCCCATGACAGGATGGATTCCATTGCTCAGCCCCCTAGCCATGCACTGAATACAACCCACAACTGTTCAACCGAAGCATGTGTTTCCAATGTAATTATTTATTATGATTATTCAGCAGTACACAAAGCACCAGTGTTTCTTGACCAAGAGACCTACCCCTCCTCCACCTTTCACACCCTTCCCAAATTTCCAAGAAACTGACAAATATCTTTATACTTTCTCTTTGGGGGATTTTGTCCTCTACATATTTGCTTTTAATCTTAAATGCAGCTCACTCTGTGAGGACACCATTTTCATGTAGCCCTTTCAAGTTGGCTGGTTATTTTCTCGTAGCCACGTACTGGAGATCCGGGACTCCCATTGCTACTGCCAGAGCTTTTAGATAAAAAGCTTAACTCCTAACTCTTTGCAGGTTTGTGCATTGTACCGTAGTGGATAAACACAAAGTCTTTGAAGTCTGATGCAGATTCATACTCTCTGCCCTTATTAACCTGTGTCAAATTATTGAGCTTCTCTGTGCCTCATGGTCTTCAGATTATAATGATAAAAATATTACCTCCTAACTCATTGGATTATTAATATATATGAAAAGTACATAAAGCAGTATTTCACATAAGTTACACCCAAAGTGTTAGGTATTATTATTATTATTATTATTATTATTCAGCTGTACCATTATCATCTTACTTGTTACTGTTGATGAATAAAATTTTTAAATTCTCCTGATTCATTAGATACCGTGTCATCTGAAATGCAGCCTCCCATCATTCTAGCTGACTTCAGTTCCCTCACGGCCAGCCACTCCAGAATCATGGCCCACCACACTCCAATTCCACAACTATAGCTGTGACCACATCACGAGCATTAAAATTCATTTTCCGAAGCACTAATTCAAACATTTCATTCTTTGAAGCCTCCATTTAACTTTTTGTTTAACGGTTCTTGTTCCATTTGGTAACCACATGGGGGACTCCTAATAGTGACTCCTAATAGTGACTCCTAAACAATTTAACAAAGCAACAGTCCTCTCCTCTTTTCAATTTAATATTATATCAGGCTTAGATTTCAGGGTCAATGATGTCACAAACCTTGCTTTTTGAAATCATTGACCCTGAAATGATTTTACCCTAAATTATTTGGACCATGTGTCCTTTTGCTGCATGGCTCTAAAAACCATAGTCTTATATCAAAACAATAACCCTTTTTCTGTGCTAGGAAGATCACAGAACCCTGGGGAAAATGATTTCATTAAAATTATGAATATCAACTTCAACTTTCCACAACATTATCTCAGACTGGTTCTATCTGACCCCCCAATCCAACTGTACTTTCAGTAATCTTTGAAATGGTTAGATTGTTGTAATGGAAAACAGGACAGATTTTATTATCTAGCTTATATTCTCAAACCTAAGTTTCAATTCTCTAATGATCAGTGATCAAATAAATGACAGATATATCCATAAAAGAGTTTAAAAACTTAAAATCTTTCCACTCATGTTAGTGATAGCATTATTATCATTATTATATTTGCTGGTTTGCAGATTAAATGAATAATGGGACCCATTACAAAGACAGGAAATACTGAATAAGACAAAGTTTCTGAGAGGAGGTAGGAAATAATAAACTCTGAATACATTTTACACATATATTACAATTCAACTTCTAATATTTCGTGATCTTTCATCTCTAAAATTCACTTAGCCAAATAACAAAGTACCAAAGATTATTTTGGCAGGTCCATTGACAATAGTTAACAGCAGAATCCCTGATTAAAATCACCATATGGTTTTATCATGCAAAGCAAAAGGATCTTTGACCACAGCTTAGATCGGAAAAGACTGTACTTTATTTTTGCTCAATGTCAATGCGATGATTGGTCAATGTTCTAGCCTATTTTTACAGTTTACCAGGCAGAGTGCTACCTCTTCCTATGATATGAGGAATCATAATATTAATATTAATGGTACATGTATCCATGACACTTGAAGATTATTCCCCTTCAAAGATACTCACAGTGCTTAATATACATTTCTCCTCTTAAGAACGCAAGTTGAGAGAAAGTAAATATTTTTATTCAAATATAAAGAAATTGAAGAAAAAAGAACTAACTAACTTGAAAACCAACTAGTGGAACTCAAAAAAAGAGCTGTTTTTCTGAGGTTCTTAGCCATCTCTAAGGGATTTTTTTGTTTGTTTGTTTTTGTTCTTTTGGGGTCCCCCCCAAAAATCATACTTCCTTTTGCTGGAACTGCCATTTAAGATGATGACATTTGCCTTAACATAATTTTTTTCTTCTTTTACATTTTTATTCTATTAAATGTAATAGAAGGGCATATTCTATTCTTGAATAAGTTATAACTAACATTTTGCTCTTGTTCTATCATTCCACTCCAGAAGACAAGAAATTTCTATTGCAGGCCGTAAAAAATAACGACTTATCAAGCACATATTATAAAAACTCAATTTGGTCTTCATGTTTCCAGTACATTGTCTTTAAATACTTACCAAAAATATCCATGAGGTGTTTCTCCCACAAACTCAAGTATACATCTGTAGACCAGAGTTTTAAGAGTCAAGTAGTCTCTTATGTGAGTATTTCAGATTGATGCAAATAACAGAAAGCTGCTTATCCAGGAACTCCAACACTTTGCAGTGTATTTATTTCACACAAGAGGTCCAAGGATAGAAAGTCCTTGGGCTGATTATTCTCCTGCTGTGCCACTTTTACAAGGGTTGCCGCCAGAGATCATTGTTTCACGCTACATAGGAAAAAAATGGGCAAGAAGACACTGGCAGACAGTAGGCAGAACCTGGCTACTCATAGCTGCAAGAGAGGCTGGAAATTTAATGATTTGCTTTTGTTTGACAAGCAGGCAAAGGAAAAGAGGAATGGAAGGTGTATTAAGTGAGCAAACCCACAGTTTCTTCTTCACCTCTGCCCAACTCTATCACCTCTGGCCAAATTGAGCAAACAGCCACTGATTCAGAGAGGAAATTGGGAGATGCTTTGGAGAGCTTTCTTAAATTAGCTCTTCTTAAGTAATGCCCATACAAACTCTCTGTTTCTCAGTGTCATAAATTGATTTTTTTTCACAAAATTAGCATCCACAGATGTTGAAACAATTTATAAAAGAGTGTTACGAGTTATACTAAAAAGCAAATTAAAGCTTTATAATGGAATGTTCAACATATTCTTTGATATGGGATATATTGAGTTTACTGCTGCTGCATTTTTCACACTCTCGGCTTGCCTGTTATGTCTATTTAACAATATGGACACTTGTAAGTAGCAAGGCCACAGAGCTATCCTCAGGAGGATATTTGTGTTCATATTTTTTAAATGACTGGCTGTACATTTCTACTCAGGATTGCTCTGTCTCTAGGAAAAAGCCTGAGGTCAGAATCATCTAGCATACTTAGAATAATTTAGGACAAATTTGCAGTACTTGCCACGTAACCTTGAGCAAGATATTAAATTTTTATACATTGTTCTTGCATCATCTATAAACAAGGTCTTTATAAATATAATACTAGAAGGAGGCTATGAATGTCAAGTGGAACAACGCTTGTCACTGTACATGTAATGAATCACTGGCAGTGCATCATGTTGTTCTCAGAGAACACAGTTAGAAACTCTGAATCTGTGAGCATGGAATGCCACTCGCCAGTGACATTGCTCACTGTTCGAGAACCAGCATCTGCCAAAGCTGACGACAACAGTAAATGTTATTATTATTACTACAACAGTTAACACAAGTTATGTGGTTTCTTACGTGTATGATACTTTGCTAGAAATATTAAATCCTTTGTTCCTCCTAAGAAACTTACTTTCAGATGGGGAAACTAAGTTTTGTAAAATCAAATAATGAACCCAGTCAAGATCATCCTACTAGTAAATGGTGGCTCTAGATTTGTACTCACATTTTTTTAAAGATTGAGTTAAAAAATATTTTGTGACCAGAATATTAGGTATTTGATTTAAAAATCTGGAATTTCTCCATCCCATTCTTTGTGCCCATGAATTTGCATCTCCTTAACTGGAAACTAAGCACCCCAACAGCACACAACATGTGAATCTGGTTCATTGCTGTATCTCTAAACCCTACAACAGTTTTCTTAGTGAATGAATGAATGAATGTTTGAATGAATTTTGAATGAGTGTCTTATTATTATAATCACACTTATTATAGAAGGCCTTTCTTCTGATATTCTGGCAAATTTTAGTATGATATTACCCAACCCTTTCAATTGGTAGCAAAGACTATTTGCATACTAAATCATAAGAGTAGAAACCTTCATAAACAATTTATAATCTTTTCAAGTAGTTATTTGAAAATTTTCTGAGACACTCATCAGGGTATTGGTGTCCATGACCACTGCGATGCTATATTAGATGCTTTAGAAATTAACAGATTATTTAGTCTGCAAAAATTAAATGGAATACAAAAGTATTTTACAAAGTAAACTCAAATATGTAAAACATTTAAATATGTACATGGCAAGAAAAAATTAGAAGGGACTTTTCCAAGGCCTGCAAAGCAGCAAAGGCATGGAAGGAAGACTTCTCTGACTATGAGCATCAACAAAGGTGGAGGTAGGCAGACACTGAGTGAGTTGGAGGGAAGAACAATGCTCAGTTTTGTGTACCTGGGGACTAGCTGCAAGCTTGTAATGAAAGACAAAATGTTCAGTGCTGCCTGTGGTCAGATGACGGAGTTATGTGACTGCCAGGCCAAATTTTCTTAAATAAAATTCAGAGGAAGTTGGAGAGAAGGTGGTAATAGCAGTGTTATTTAGATTGAATTTCAAGACATTAAAGAGGAGACAGCAAACAGCAATTGTAAAGATGCATTTGAAACTCAATGAGGAGATTTTGACTGAAGAAAGGCGTGTGTATCATTTGTATATAAGTGGATGTGTCGCGCCAGGGAGGCAGCGCAGAGTGAGAAGAGTGGAAGCCTAGAACTGAGCCGTGTGGGACCACACCTAATGTCCAAGTGGAGTGAGATGCAAAGGAAACCAGTTAAGAGGCTGTTTAATAATCCAGACAAGTGCTAATGAAGACCTGGTCTGGTGTGATGACAGTTGAACTGGACAGAAAAGGTAGAATAAAATGTCACTTTTGTTATTATTTATTTTTTAAATACAAGGGAAAACTGACTAGTATGTGAGTGATCAGTTTGCGTCTGTGCCAGTGATTCCTAAAGTTGGCTGCCCATCTTTATCACGTAGGCATGCTTTTAGTAATGCAAATTCCTAACATTAACTTTCCCCAGTCTTGCTTCCCAGAATATGATTCACTAGGTTTGTAATGGGATGAAGGAAATGGTAATTTTATAAAACTCTACAGTTGGTATCAATAAGCAGGCAGATGTGAGAAGTGCTGGTCTAGGTAACCCATTTCAAACACATGCCAGCTCCGTGATCTAAGTGATCTTACTGAATTTGATATTGCTGTACAAGAATGTCCCCAGTGGCATTAACCCGAAGTTGCCCATGGTGGCAGCTGACTTGATAAATCCCCCTCTATTAGCTGCCTTCCTCTTCCAGCCTCATGTTTTCTTTTCCTTAGGATGCTTCCTTCACCTTTCAAGAAAAAATGACTATTACTCAAATCTTTGACTCAGGCCCTACCTCTGGGAAACCCAAACTAAGACATCTAGTTTTCCAAGTCCAGGAATAGTGTTTACAGACCTGAGTATGAAAAGAGCATAGGATATATAGTCTAGATGCTAATAACCATAGATATAGTATAGGGCAACATAACAACTATAATCAAGAATAAGGAAGCCCAGGCACCAGATGACAGTGTTGGAAGAGCTTCAGGTCAAGAATACATGTATGCAGTCAGAGATCAACATAAAAATATGCTAAAATCAATATAGATTTATCACGTTGATTTCTTTATTCAAAATTTCTTCACATAAAATAAATTAAATCAGATTTAAACTGATTATGTACACAATTCTTTACATGTTAGAGGGAAATACAATGTCTGCTATTTGTATTTTGAGAACTAATAGCAACTTCTTAAAATCTAAAAGACAGCATAGATCTGTGTCAAGCAGACGTGACTGTGGGTTAAGTGAATATATCCTCCTTCCTTTCTTAGGCACAGGCACAGGTCGCCCAGAGTGATATGAGCTCCAGTGGTTATAAATGCCTAAGTCAAGACTCTCAGATCTAAAAACGGGGAGATTGTATATCTTAGATAGTGAGCTCCCACAAGGCTGGCTTCATGGACATGCAATCTAGGACTCACAAATTATGTACAAGAACTGGTCCTGAACTCCTGTGTACAACTATGAATGCTCCAGGTTACAGTGCACTGGCTGCTATAAGAACATAGCTGTCTATTGGAGGGAAGAAGCCCAAGAAAGAACCTAGCTCAAGCTAACAAGGGAACTAGAGCAAAGCAAGAGCTATAGTTTTAAAATATGTGCACATTTTTCTACTTCACCATGTGAAAATCTCCGATCTCCTGTCTTTGTGACTGAAGAATGCTGGGTGTCATCATATGAGAGGTGATAGAGGTTGTATAATCAACAGAATTTATAAGAGACTGAGCTGTAATGGTCATGTTATAGACTTGCGGTTGCTCTTGTATCAAGTAAAAGGCAAATGAGCTTCTGTTAGGCTTAGCCATTCTTCAGGAATCATGTTCTCTTCCAGTCTGAACTGCTCTTGCCTTTATTATTATGAAAATTTCTTTAATTTTATTATTGATTTTAGAGAAAGAAGAGAAAAAGAGAGAAACATCAGTTTGTTATTCCATTTATTTATGCATTCATTGGTTGCCTCTTATATGTGCCCTGACTAGGGATCTGACCCAGAACCTTGGTGTATCAGGACAATGCTTCAGCCAACTAAAACACCCAACCAGGGCCCTGACCTGTTCTTTCTGTTGAAAGGAAAGTGGTGTTGCTTTCACATCAAACACTTTATATAATATATATTTCCTTAGTCTCCCTTGCAGAATAGAATTAAAGAGTCTTACAGGGATTAATCATGGATTTATCCATCCCATTTGCCCATCCATTCATCCATGCATCCGTCTAATCCATCCATCCACCTAGTCCATAAATCATCTTTGAGTGCACTACTTCTTTTCAATCATCTATCCAGAATGGCAATTTGACATGTTTTATTTTTAATTGAATTTATTGGGGTAACATTGGTTAATAAAATTATATAGCTTTCAAGTGTACAATTCTGTCATACATCAACTGTACATTGTATTGTATTGTATTTTCAAGTCTCCTTCCTCCACTGTTATACTCCCTGTCCCCTCTTCTAACTTCCCCTGCCCGCCTTCCGCTCTGGTGATCACCATGCTGTTGTCTGTGTCTGTAAGTTTTTCTTTTTGTTGTTTTTTTTTTTTTGTCTTTTGCTTAATCCTTTCACCTTTTTCACCCAGTCCACAGTCACTCTCCCCTCTGACAGCTAGCTGTCTGTTCTCCATCTATGAGTCTGTTTCTATTTTTTTGTTGATTTTGACCATTAGAGTCCACATATGAGTGAAATAATATGGTAATTGTCTTTCTCTGTCTTGGCTTATTTCATTTAGCATAATGCTCTCCAGCTAAACTGAACCAGAATATAATTGGGAACTGGATAAAAGTTTTTTTAAATATATTTTATTGATTATGCTATTACAGTTGTCCCTTTCCCCCCCTTTATTCCCCTCTGCCCCCCCCCATTCCCCATCCTTCAGTTTTTGTCCATGGGTCATACACATAAGTTGTTTGGCTTCTACATTTCCTATACTATTTATTATTAACCTCCCCCTGTCTGTTTTCTACCTACTGTTTATGCTACTTATTCTCTGTACCTTTTCCTCCTCACTTCCCCTCCCACTCCCCTGTTGATATCCCTCCATGCCTTATATAAATCCCTTTAACATTTCATATAATAAAGGCTGGGAGATGATGAATTCCTTGAACTTGACCTTATCTGAGAAGCACTTTATCTGCCCTTCCATTCTAAATAAAAGTTTTGCTGGATAGAGTATTCTTGGATGTAGGTCCTTGCCTTTCATGACTTGGTATACTTCTCTCCAGCCCATTCTTGCCTGCAAGGTCTCTTTTGAGAAATCAGCTGACAGTCTTATGGGAATTCCTTTGTAGGTAACTGTCTCCTTTTCTCTTCCTGCTTCTAAGATTCTCTCCTTATTTTTAATCTTGGGTAATGTAATTATGATGTGCCTTGGTGTGTTCCTCTTTGGGTCCAACTTCTTTGGGACTCTCTGAGCTTCCTGGTCTCGCTGGAAGTCTATTTCCTTCACCATCTTGGGGAAGTTCTCCTTCATTATTTGTTCAAATGAGTTTTCAATCCCTTGGTCTTCCTCTTCTCCTTCTGGTACCCTATAATTCAGATGTTAAAATGTTTAAAGATGTCCTGGAGAAAAGCATCTCCTCATTTTTTGAATTCTTGTTTCTTCATTCTTCTCTGGTTACGTGTATTTTTCTTCCTTCTGATCCACTTTGTTGATTTGAGTCCAGTTTCCTTCCCATCACTATTGGTTCCCTGTACATTTCCCCTTATTTCTCTTAGTATATTCTTCATTTTTTCACCTAATTTGTGACCAAATTCAACCAATCCTGTGAGCGTCCTGATTACCAGTGTTTTGAACTGTGCATCTGACAGGTTAGCTATCTCTCCATGGCTTAGTTGTATTTTTTCTGGAGTTTTGATCTCCTCTTTCATTTGGGCCATTTTTTTCCTCTCCCAGCGCACCTGTTACATATAGTGGGTGGAGCCTTAGATGTTCACCAGGGTGGGGTAACCCACGTGGCTGTGTTGTGATGCTGCCTGTGGGGAAAGGGTCTGAGAGGGAACAATGGCACTTACTCTGCTCTCTGCTGGCTTTCAGTCACTTCCCCTGCTACCCACAAGCAAAGTGGGCCTGTCTGTGCTGATTCCCAGGTGGGTGGGCTTGTGCACATTCCAAGTCCCTGTGGGCCTCTCCAATGAACTCTCCTGTGACCCCGGGAGTTCCTCCTGCTGCCACCTCAACCCTCACAGGTGTTTTCAATTGGCAGTTTG
The DNA here is from genome assembly GCA_004026765.1 of Micronycteris hirsuta. Lineage (NCBI taxonomy): Eukaryota > Metazoa > Chordata > Mammalia > Chiroptera > Phyllostomidae > Micronycteris > Micronycteris hirsuta. The sequence continues at coordinate 11,280 of PVJI01008110.1, forward strand.
AGGCTTTATTTCCCTGCGATGGTGGGCTGTGCAGTCTGTTCGGCTCCCCAGCTTTTTCTCCCGGTTTATCTGCAATCAAATGAGGAATCACCTGGTCCACCAGTCTCGGCCCCACTGGGTCTGGGTTGGCTAGCCGCAGGTTTCGCTGAGTGTGCCTGCTGCGAGTCTCTCCGGGCAGCTGCAGTGTTGCCCCCACCGGTGGCTCCACAAACCCTGGTCTCTCCGAGTGCTCTCCGCCCGGCTCATCCCTATTTACAGGTCTGGATGAACGTGTTTTCTTTAACTCCTTGGTTGTCGGACTTCCATACAGTTTGATTTTCTGTCAGTTCTGGTTGTTTTTTGTTTTTAAATTGTTGTTGTCCCTCTTTAGGTTGTGCAAGGAGGCACCGTGTGTCTACCTACGCCTCCATCTTGGCTGGAAGTCCCCTGGATACAAGTTTTAAAACAATACTTGACATAAGATTTTTTAAATGATTGTTATTTTACTAGTTATTGGGTGAACATACTTTCCAGAGGCTCTCGATACATATAACTCATTGACTCTGTCTAACTAGATGCTTGTGCAAGCTCTTCCAGCTTTGACTTCGGTAGCTTTATACCCGGTTAAAACTGATTCTTATGATGCAAACTTATGTAATTGACTTCTGTGAATTGGTCATTAAATCTTACTCTCTGTGTGGACACAATTTACCATAGGTTGCTACATTGAAAACAGATTAACGAAAAAGTAAAAGTAAAATTAACTTCTTTAATTGAAAATTAACTAGTTATTATTTTAGTCAACTATAGGCTTATTGGTTAAATGCATCACAGGATGTTTGCATTCTTTATATAGGCAATTACAGGCAGGTCTTCATTATTGGCAAATTAAGAGAAATGTATGCTACTAGAGTGCTTTACTTGCATAAATTTGCATATACTTATAACATTGAAATTGATAGATCTAACAGTAAATATTTGTTCTTACACAAAATAAAATAAAAGTTTCAAATGTTTATTTTTTTCCTCATGCTAATTCCCCCAAACAAATTTTATTTTCATAAGAATCTATTCTGAGATTGTTTTGTAGAAAGTGTTCAGTGCTTAAGTACAAGCAAACTATGTGCCATCCATTGACTTTGGAAAGTCTGTGAACTACAGCATGGCTGGAAGCAAAAAAATCACCCTCCACATACCTAATGTCATTGCAGTATTTGATAGAAAAATGGCCGTGGCAAGCTGCCACATTTTCACAATCCCAGTTTCTATGAAACTATGAAATAGAAATAATCACATCTAATATGAAGTTTATTTCACTATTCATAGATGCTATTTAGAGAACTAATTTTACCTGTAAACCCTGATATAAGTGATGGAAAATAAAGTATGTGTGCATGAAGTCCAACAGTGAAAATGAATCAAAATCATGAACAGGATACTGGTTAGTAAACCACTATATTTGGTATATATGCTGTTAATATTATTATATTCATTTCATTATATTATCTTTTAAAGAGAAAATAGAAGCATTATCATCTTCAGCTGATGAATATATGTGTCAATGCCATCACTATATTATTTCCAATATATTGGTAACACTAGACACAGGAGTCCCTTTCTGGGGCAGGCCAGGTAATACCAGCTGAGCTCCTCTTTTTAAAAGGTGGCTTTTCTGTGGAAATTGAGTTCAAATCCATCAGTTTGGGTCACAGTGTGAGGTATGGACAGGAGCTGAATTAATATTGGGCTACCTTGAAGACTCTAGATTAACATTCACCTAAGAAATGTGTATTGACAACTATACTTGAACAACAATAAAAAATGTGAGAAAAAAGAGAAATGTTTATTGAATTGTAGGTTCCTGCATAATCCTCCCAGAATCCGAGATTCTCATGTAAAACATTTTCCCAATAGTTCTTTCTAAACAATCATGATGGACGTAGAAGTTGAACAATTTCTTTGATCTCCTGAACCCCAAGAACATTATTTGTCTCTATGTGGTCTAAATGATTATGTGCTCTGGATGCTCAGGGTAAATTAATTTTCATCTATATCTACCTCTACATATTTTGGAAAATAATAATATTCAAAGAGATTGAGTATTAAAGCAGTAGCTCAATTCTGGCCCATCTAAGATCTGTGCAAGAATAGGTTTTCTCTGTGTTTGATGCAGTCATTCAGGGAGGATTTGATCAGACCTTCCAATCATTCTTTTCTATTACACTTTATCTAATACCATAGAAAGTAGATTACAGTAAAATAGATATCATAAGATAATGTATCTGCTCAAATACGTGCCCTCTCCCCCAACTTTTTAAGTCATTATAATACTTTAAATAAATAAAAATGCATAACTTCCTTATTGTACATTGATCAAAACCAAATCAAATTTTAGAAAATAATTTACTATTTCTTAAAAATGAAAATTCTTCCATTATGGATTATATTTCAGTCTTTTGTGCAACATTTTATGAATTCAAAAATTATAATAGTTTGGTTATATTGCTATACATGAAAAATGAGAGTAGAATATATTTCAGGTAACTTGAAATGATATTCTGAAAACTTATTTTCAGCCTTTTCCATTAGTATCTTTTGATATTGATGCTGGAAAATAAAGCATGCAGAATTTATCCTATGAAACCATCTCTGTAAGAAATCATTGTGATGTCTCATTTTTAAAATAATTTATTATAATTCTACAAAACAAACTTTAAAAACAAAAGCAGTATAAATACTGTGCCAAAAGATCTAAAGGAAGTGTAAGTAAGCATAGGCAATGCAAGTGAAGCACTAGGTAATTGGAAATATATAAAGCAAACATACAAAGCAAATATTTGGGTATCAAAAAAAGTCCACAGTTTATTCCATTTATTTCAATACCAATATTTAAAATGATTTAGATTAAACATTCTAAATCAAGTAGATTTTCATTTTATAGTTAGATATTTGGCATCATGATGTTGAAAATTTGGGGGGCAAAATACTAGCTCAAGTTTGGAATCGTGCTAATTTTGAAACTTTAGAATTCAAAATGGTAGTTCCATTTGGAAGCAAAGAAAGGACTGCTACTGAATTTTGCTTTTGGGTTAAAAGAGATAATGCGATATGTATACCAGAAAATTGAAACAAAGCAGTCAAAATATTATTATTTGTTGTGTTCAAACTTAATTTTTAAAGTTTTTGTTTTCATCTTGCTATTAGTATCAGGTAGTCATAATTTTATATTACTGCTGCTATAGGTATGTACCTGATAAGTTTTTGCTAATTTTTCTCTTGTGTACATTCATTAATCAGTATCTCATCACCAAAAATAAACTGATAAGTAAATGTAAGTGCAAGCTTTGTTATTTTTTTAATTGTATTTATTCTTACATGTTTAAACTTCAGTCACCTTCGAAGTACAATCCATTTTTTTTAAGATTTTATTTATTTTTAGACAGAAGGGAAGGGAGGGAGGAAGAAAGGGAGAGAAACATCAACGTGTGGTTGCCTTTCACGTGGCCCCCACTGGTGACCTGGCCTTCAACCCAGGCATGTGCCCTGACTGGGAATCAAACTGGAGACCCTTTGGTTCGCAGCCCATGCTCAATTTGCTGAGGTACACCAGCCAGGGCAAGCTTTGTTATTTTTTTAAGTTTATTATTATTCATGAAACTTGAAAAATAAATTAAAGATAATAGAATGAAAAATTATCTTTCTGTACTATAAAATGTTCAAGTCAACATTGTATTATCATGTTAACCTACATATACATATCAACCACTTATAATTGGAAGCATAATTTGTCCCCATTTTTATTGCAAAATCAGTGTGAATATTCAAGGATTACTTCCCTAAATAATGATCTGCTTATAGGTAGAGCATATACTGACAAATGTGTTAATTGCTTTGCTGTTTGTTTGGCCCTGGTTTATCTTTGTATTCTTTTCATTTCTGTCCCATAAGAAAAAAAATGTTTGTCATAAATCAGGAAATTCTAAGTTAAGGTCTCAGATCCATTTCCTGGTCTGTTATTCCAAGACTAACATTACTTGGAAGTAAGGAATGTTAACATTCTAGATACTTAGGGAATTCTCTCAGATCCATGCCTCCAATTTAGAACTGAGTCATCTCATACTCAAATCATATGCAAACCTGGGTGTATGATTGAGGAAGTAACAGGGGAAAGACGTAAGGGGCAGATGTCTGATGCACCAGGTGGCTTGCTTGAATCACTTGCCCTCCTCCCTTCCTTTCAATCCCCTTCATGAAGTAGTGCCCCTCTGTTGAGAACCGCCCTGCCTGGTTTCAGAGGCAGTAACTCCCCATGGCTAAGGCCAAGTAAAAACACCTTGGGACCATAAGCCACTAAGGAGACAAAACTTATCCTCCCAGCAGGGGCACAGCCTCTGCCCCCTTTACTTCACCCTGCTTGGCCCCTGGAAGATGGCTGTATCGTCAATGATGGGTAAGATTCCTCAAGGGAGAAACAACCTACGACAGGCACAGTCATGAAGGGACCATCAGAAAAGGACTTAGAGGACTATAGAAAAGGGGTGATGGACCCTCACCCCTCGGCTTTTTTATAGCCTGAAACCTCATTATATCTGTAAAAAGTCTTCTAATCTCTTGGCTACCCGAATCTCCCACCTGATTCAGGCCTGAAACAATGCCAGAGGGTGGTGCAGCCCTGTGCAGGAACAGGCAGTTCCCGGGGTAGCAATCAGGCCTAAGAAAGAATGAATAAAATCCTATGAAACCTGCTTTGTTACGAATGTCCTCAAATTTCTAATAAGGATCCAAGCATAAAATGAATTTGTTTCCCAAAGTTTTAAGGCCCTTTGGCATCACTATCTGTATCTGACCCCGACTCAGAGTAAGCCCTCATAGTTCTTTGAATGTTACCTATTCCTTGCTCATTATTTCCTGACAATGATTGCTGAGCTTTGTGTATATGTCCTGTATTCCTAAGCAAAGTAAACTCAATAAAAGCCCATTGAGAAAGGTGCTCGAGGCCTTTCTCCTCTGAGACTGGTCAGCCTCTCCTCCCCAAGCAGATCATGTCTTGGTAGACTTATTCTCATCTGTGGTGGCCAAGGGAGCTCTGCTGGAGAAAGCTCCCCCATATCTCCTGAACTTCTTCCATTTGTAGAAGTTTTTGAGTTGACATATAAGGCTGAGAATGTAGCTATGTCTATTTTCTTCTGTACCATTCCCCCTCCTTTCACCCCACAATCACACCCCCAACCCCATCCTGCCTCTATCCTATACCCCTGATACTATAAAACAATTCTACTGGACCAAATTTGAAGGTGGGGGCATGTTATTTATCAAGGACCCACAAAGAGTTAGCCAAGTAATGCTGCAACACAGTCTCAAGGCCCCATGATCTTGATGGGAAAGATGTATTCCATGCCAACAAACCTCATATTATCTAGTGATTAGTAACATTCAGAAAAAGCATGGCAATGATAGTTCAATGAGTTGCAGGTTTCTGAGTTGAAGAATTGGTGGAACCATGTGTTTCACTTGGAAAGCTCCTTCTTCAGTGTTTCCTGTTCACTAATTTGGGTTCACCTGCTATGCAACATCAGCAAGTATAAAGTCTTAGTGATTTGGGGTATTTGCCACCTATGGTGCAACAACAAAATATACATCTATATTATTTTACAGCTACTCCCCAACACACACACACACACACACACACACAATCCCGACCTCGTATATGATATCCATTAAATAAGAGTAATATTAGTTGATGAAATCTATTTTGTCTGCCATTCACTAGTCCAATGAAGCAAGAGCACATTTGCTATTAGATATTAGAACAGTGAACTAAGGGACTGTAGTGTCTGATATCTTCTGACTTTATGTCATCAAGCCATTCCTCTAAAAAACACATGAACAAGCTTGAAAATCAAGATTTATCAGCAGTCTCTGTAGATTTCATTGGGATTCATCAAGTCTGAATTTCCTATTAAGGTATCTTACAAGAGTTCCTCTAGGCCTTTTACCTAATGTTTATTATTCACTTGATTATTATTTCTGGGTTGAGGGATTCTTGCTGTCATGCAGGTCAATCACAGTTTATACTATTCAAGTATATTCTTTTCCTTACGGTACATTTTCCTCCAGTCATCTGCTTTCCTGTAAAATGGGATTTATCTGTATTTTTGCCTAACTTCCTTAGTGAGAGGCCCACCAAGCTCCCCATGTCTATGTTCAGGTACTGAGTAAATGTGTGCTGGATGTATGTCTTACAGCTCAAATAAAATTAATTTTCATTAAGGCTAAGTTTTTTAAATATTGTAGTAGTTAAAGCAATTAGGCAACATTACTTAATAGCCATGGCTCAGCATCTTGGTCATCAGATGATAAGATAAAATCTACCTATTTGGGCTGTTGCCTTTGCAAAAACATAAAACCATCTGATATTCATTTTAACAGTGCATAAATCATGAAAACATACATACATCAAGGCCGTGTTTTCAATTTCAGACTCCCAGAGCCAAGAGAGATAAGCTGATCTTAAAAGCTGCAACTAAATGAAGGAAACAGATGTCAGAGACTGCATTTCAGGGTTTTTCCTCTGTAAGAATGTTAATTTCTCCTACTGGGCATAACACCCTAAGAAAGCAAAAAGCTACATGTCCTACCTTGTCATATTAAGTGTCCCTATCATCTGGAATATAAGCACAAACAACCAGAGCTAAAATGAATATAAATGTACATACACACACACACACATACACACACACACATATATATTATATGCTGAATGAATGATCAGAAACATTACATTTCATGTCTCATTTGACAAGATGCCCAAGAATGTAGACCTACTTAATGTGGATTTATTTTGAGAACTATTTAATCAGGTGCGTTCGAAAACAAAGTATAAACACACTATTTTTAAATTAGCTACATACGTTATGATATGTCACAGGTGGCCTGGTACTCAGCTCGAGATGGCAATAACAGCACAGTTGGCTTCCATAGCCACAAATGCTGCACTGTTGTTGGTGTGTACTATGCATTTAGCCTACCACGGTTGCATCTCTGCTGGACATGTACAGACTTTTTTCTCCTCATTATTCCCTAAATAATTATACTTGTTTAGGGAATAAATGTAACTATTTATATAACATTTACATTGTACTAGGTTTTGGGGTTTTTTCCCTGGTTTTATATATATTGCTTTTATTTAATTTTGTTTTCTTTCAGTTTTTTTAAACATTTTTGTTTTTGTTGTTCAAATACAGTTTTCAGCCTTTCCCCCACCCATCCCCCACCACCCCAGCCCTCCCCACCTCCCTCCCCTGTTTCCACCCCCCCATTATTGTCCATGTGTCCTTTATAATTGTTCATGCAAACCCTTCACCCTTTTCCCACGTTATCCCTTCCCCTCTCCCCTCTGGTCACTGTCAGCCTGTTCTCAATTTCAATGTCTTTGGCTATACTAGGTTTTATAAGTAATCCAGGGATGATTTAAAGTATAAAAGAGGATGAACACAGGTTACAAACAAATACGACGGCATTTTATATGAGGGACTTGAGCATCCATGGATTTTGTTATCCATGGGGTGTCCTGAAACCAATTCCCTGTGGGTACCAGGGATGACTGCATGTTGAAAACACACTGGAGTGTAAATCAGATGTGGCTTATAATCTTTACTCTTTCACTATATTGACCACGGTCCTCAGACAAATCACATAGCGCTCTCCTTCAGTTCGTCAGCTCTGAAATTGGGATGATAATACTTCTGCTAGCTGATTAGAATGGACGTTGTGAGAATCAAACAAGATAAGGACTTAGTAGTGTTTTGAGAAAGTAAAATATATATAACAAATATTTTTTATATGAAATCAATTTTGTGCTTACTAATGACAATTGCACAGGCTAAGTCAGTGATTTCCAACATTTTTCATCCCATGGAACATATAAACTAAATACTAAAATTCTGCAGCACGCCAAAAAATATATTTTTTTGCCAATCTGATTTTAAAAATAGGTATAACTTTGATTCATTCACACTGGATGGCTGTCATTGTGTTGGTTGTCGTCATTTTTTTATCTGACAATCTAAGGGGAAAATGGTCAGTGCCCCTGACTAAATAGTCAAGTAGTGCATTTTGTTTTCAAAGCTCTTGAGTCACACCAGTGTTCCTCCTGTGCTGCAGCACACCAGTTGGAAATCACTGGGCTAGATGCATATTTTAATTTATTCATTTAACAAAAGTGTATTTATCCTTTCTGTGTTGCAACCACAAAGCCTCATTAAAAATAATTTGGAGACTCTTACAGCTTAACATGGAAGACAGGCGTGCACACAAGTAATTGGGCTACAGTGCGATAATAATATATGAAACGCCCCACACTTCTAAGAGGGTATGGGTGCAGGAACATTTATTTGTGCTTTCATGAAAAAAAGAGGTGATTAAGAAGGACTGGAAAGATGAGTAAGGGTCTCCCACAGAGAAAAATCAGAGATCACTTAAAGTACAGAAACAAAATGAGCTAAAAGTGAAAGCTACGAGTAAAGAAACTTTTGGAGAACTCTAAAAATTTCAGCAGAGGAGACATAGACTGAATACTGAAAGTGTAGTTGGTGTGGGGGCAAGGATGGATACTGGACAGGTGGAGTCTGGGCTGGTCCATGTGGTCTGAAGCCCAGGATGATCTCTGAGTGAGCCAGAGGACCCAGGTCTTTGATGCAGCTGCCACAGTTTACATCATCAGATGAACTGTAAAGACCCACAAAGTGTGCGATGGCGTCTGTAGCGTATTTGTCATATCGAGAAGACAGTTTTTTAAGCTTTTCATTTTGAAATAATTTCAAATCCAAAGGAAGTTGGAAAGATAATACAGAGAGGACCTATGTACCCATTATTCAGTTTCTCACAATGGTTATATTTTATATAACTATAGGGTAATATTAAAATCAGATAATTAATCTTGGTACAATAAGTGAATATAGTTCTATGTCAGTTTATCACATGTGTACATGAGCGTACCACCTTCAGAATCAACATACAGAACTACCCATCACCATGACAATCTCCTTTGTGCTTCCACTTAAGAGCCCTATAGCCACACCATCCTCCTCTTTATCAGTAGGTCAGTCAGCCAATGAGCATTTGCTTCTCATGGAGTGGAGGTGAGCCTAGCACAAACTCTGCAAGGTTGCCAGTTACATGAATATGTTGAGGTATCTTTCCAAGAGATAAAACTAATGGTACATGGTAAGGATATATCATGTGTAATCCATTACATGTCTAAGTGAGAATGTGAATCCAAAAGTTCGAAAGGGAGGAAATTTAAAGCCCCCAAAATTCAGATTAACCTTATAAGGAAGAAAAAATTAACCCCCTCTATCTCCATGTCTCTCTCTGTGTTTCTCTCTGTGTCTCTCTTTCTCTGTCTCTCTGTCCCTCTCTCTCCCTCTCACACACGCCCAGTCTCACTCATGCAATCACTCAAACCACAGTTTTGAATAGCTTTTCATTTCAATAATTCTCAGGAGAGACTGAGTAAAAGAACATGCAATAAAGTTATGTAATTTTTCTTATTAGGCCTGATATCACTAAACCTGAATTAAAATGTTTTTCTATGATTTGTCCAAAACATGGCTTTCAGTCATCAAGATGAAATAACACCGGGCAGATCTGACTGAACCTTTGCTTGTACATAAATTCTACTTTGTTTCCCTGACTTCACTACTGCATTCTATATTCTTCAAAAAGCAGCCAGAGTAATCATATGAAAATGTAAATCAGACAACAATGCCTCATTCTGAAAACTCTTCCGTGGCTTCCCATTGTGCTTGAAATAAAATCCATGTGTCCAGTTCTCCCTTCAGGAACAAAGGACTCACTTCACTGGCGACTGGGAACATGGCCAAGTCAGCTCTCAGGTATCTGCCTTCTTTGTGGATTGTCTTGGCTGAAGAATATTGCTTCTCCCAAGGTCACATCTTCTTTCAGGAACAGCCCATATCCAGTGACCAATCAGTGTCTCAATATGACTTGGGACAACTCTAAAGGGCCTTCCCAGCTTTAGAGCTCCAGTGGGATTAGCTGGCACCCTTGTTAGAACGACAGTGCGGTTCATCATCTCCTTTTGCCGCACCCTCAGTCACCCCTGTCTTTCAGAGGTGATCCTGATAGCACTTCTAATAAATATCCCCCACGCCAATGTCTATCTTAGAGACTGTGTCCAGGGAACCCAGCCTGGACCCTGACCACAGCCTACACAGCCTACTCTACATAATCGGAGTTCTGCCTAGCTTTCCAGTTCACCTCACTTCATTGCCTCTCTTCTCACAGTTAGATACAGTCTCTTCCCTTGGTTTCATTTCCCTCTGCTGGAGCATTCTCCTGGCTCTTTATTCACCTGGGTGTTTCTTGTTTATCAAACATCAGCTCCTCAAAGTTCCTCCTAGACTCCTTATCTCTAATAACCCCTAGAAATTTCTACTTCCCAAGTCACACTCTGTTCCTTTTTCCCTTCATTGTACTATTATTAACTTTCGTATGACCTTGATTGTCTCCTTTCTCTTGACTAGAAGGTCCAGGAAAGCAGGGACCATGTCTGCTTGGTTCATCATTGTATCCATTGTGCTTAAAAGAGCACTCCGCACATAATAAGTGATCAGAACCTATCTGCTAAGTGAGTGGAAAGCTCAATAATGCCTCAAGAATACGTATTATTTTTCTGATCTCTTAAGAGGACATTGTTTCCCATTTTAACGTTTGTGAATGGTGTGATAGCAGAGTCAGTAACACTTAGCACATACCCCCACACACGAACTATTTTGATATCAGTGTACTGCATACAAATTCCCTTCAAATTGTGATAGGATTTTACGTGGTAAACATTTTAATTTGACTCATTAAACTTTACTCCTGTATTTAGCATTCTTCTGGAGTTACCAGACTATTTTGAAGACAATGCAATCATTTTAAATTATGAAGACATCATTTCTCTGGGTTGTGCCATTATGGAGAACAATTGCCCTTTACTGGGAGAACGCAGGTCTCCCTACTCAATTCTCTAAGGTGAGGGATTATGCAAGAAAGTGACAGACAAGCATGACCTCTGACCGTGAGAGAATGTGAAAACTCTGGAGAGGCAGAAGCATGGAAGCATGCTGCAGAATAAAATAGGGAAGGGGCGCCTAACACTCACATGTGAATTCACTTATGGAAATTGCTCTTTTGATGAATCAGAGCCATCACTGTGAGACACTCAGATTTAAAGTGAAAGGGAGAGCCTGCCCATAAATTCTACGAAATATACATCTTAGAACTTTCTCGGGGCCTGGACCAAATAGCAAATACCTACCTGTCAAATGACTATGCTGTATTTTGCTATCCGGAATCTAATAGGCAAACGTACTTTGAAGTTCCTGGGACTCATTTGTGTCCACATGTTCTTTAATCTTGGGTTCCCATTTTTGCGCATACCAACACCTGGCTCTGGCAAGAAACCAGAAATAATATTCAAAGCAATTCTGCGCCGCCAGTGCTGAGTACAAACAGCGTGGTGATGGATATTTTACTTATGCTGCTCCAAGTTTGAATTGCAAAAGGCTGTATAAATCATCCTAAATTCAATATGCTAACATCCTTCAAGATGACTAATTAATTTTGCCACAAAAACATCTTTCTGAAAAGAAGGCACCTTTTGATAGAAAATAAATTTTCTTCAGGCATATATTTCTGAAGTGTGAATATTAATCAGTCAACCTGGGGAGAAAATACAAATATTTTGATGGGAATCTATTTTTATTAATAGAGTAAACATAATTCAATGTTGGTTCTATTCTAACACTCCCTTGTCAATTAGTTTTTCTAACAGTGACAGAATATTACTTTTTCCCAACTTCAGCATGGAAAGAGCTCTCTCCTATGCAGATTCTATCATGTAAGCAGATTGCAATTTTTAACTCAAATTCGGATTATTAAAGATTATTACCAGTAAGAGATTTATTTTTTAAATTAAATCTCCTTTAGTTTTATATACTTGAAATTTTCAGATAAATAATTTCTTATTCTATGCTTTAAAATGTATAGCTCCTCTTTGGTTTATACTGACTAGACATACATCCATCAACCAATATTTTAGCACCTTTCACACAATGAAAGCTATTTATGGAAAATATGAGGGAAAAATTAACTCAACATTTAAGATACCAAGTTTTTTTAAAGTAAAATGGTGGTCATGCCCAAAGATTTTTATAGTAAGTAATAAACATAATAGTAAATCATCAAGATACATAATACAAATGATAAGAATTTTATGGATAAACTTCAGGCTTTTTCATCTTGTGCCCACATTTGTAAGTAGTCTTTTATATCGCCTGCCCACAATTTTAATTAGTATATATTTTTAATTAGTGCATATTGCAAGTATAGTTACCCAGAGATCTTTTCCATATATCAAACTTCTGAAGTTCAGTTTTTACTACATTTTTCTTTTTTTATCTTTATTGTATTTTTCCACTCCTGTTTCGTTCCTTCATACCACCCTTTCTCCCAGCAATCACCACACTGTTGTCCGTGTCCATGAGTCCTTTTTCATTTTTGCTCAATCCCTCCACAACCTAACCTCCCCTGCCCCCAGTAGCTGTCATCCTGCTCTCCATCTATGATCTGTCCCCTTTTCCCTTGTTCAGTTTGTTCATTAGATTCCACATATGAGTGAAATCATCTGGTATCCATCTCACACCTGTCAGAATGGCTATCATCATAAATCAACAAACAACAAGTGCTGACTAGGATGTGAAGGGGAACCCTTTTGTACTGTTGGTGGGAATGCAGACTGGTGCAGCCACTGTGGAAAGAATCTGGAAATACCTCAAAAAATTAAAAATGGATCTGCCTTTTGATCCAGTGATCCCACTTCTGGGAATATATCCAAAAGAACCCAAAACAATAATATGAAAGAACATAAGCACCCCTATGTTCACTGAAGCGTTATTTACGATCACCAAGATTTGGAAGCAGCCCAAGTGCCTATCAGTAGATGAGTGTATAAAACAACTATCAGGTACTTTATACAATGGAATACTACTCGGCCATAAAAAAGAAGAAAATTTTACCCTTTACTACATTTTGTGTATTAGTCAATGCCTCACAGAGAAATCCTAGACTAATGGTATGAATGAAAACAATGATGGAAAATGCACATTATTATCCATTATTTATTGAATGATAAGTATATCAGTATACAAATAAATCAATATTTAATCGATATTTAAATTAATATTTTAAGAAAAATCAGTAAAATATATGAAAAGAGGCAAAGCATATACACAGGAATTCTTTAAGAAACTACTATTTCCTAGTTTACACTGGGTAACAAAGAAATACACAAATGAATTATTATGGTCTGACATGGATTTTGGACATTTGAAATGGGGCTTAGAATTCTAGTTCTCAAGACTGTCATCAAAGCTTACTGATCAGTCTGTCATGGTTCTAAGTAATTTGCTTGGTACTTGATGAGCAGGCGAACTCTTTAATGTGCTGCCCAAACCAGTGTAAGATGTCACACTGTAATAATTACACCGTTACAATAGGTGAAGGCTAGCCCTGCCCCAGGCACACGGGGTTGGTGGGGGACCTGTTGATTGGAAAAAAATAGATAATCATTGGAACAGCTTGTCCATTTCTGGATAAATAGACTGTTGTAGCTTGAAAAAGAGATATGCCCACCCATATAGCAGATAAACTATAAGTTTTAGTTAAAAAAGTTATTCATTATTTATTTTAGATCATTAAAGAGGTCCCTGCTGTCCAGAAATATATATACACATATATATATGCTACCCTTTTTCCATAATAGTAATTGTTGTTGGGATATTCCCAACTCCTAGGCCCCATCTATGGTAGTGATGCCCAGCTTCTCTGCATCTGATAGTGGCCTTGTGATTAGCTCTGATGAATAAAACATGAGCAGACACAAGTGTTCAATTTCTTTTTTTTTTAAGATTATTTATTTATTTTTAGACAGAAGGGAAGGGAGGGAGAAAGAGAGGGAGAGAAACATCAGAGTGTGTTTGCCTCTCACATGCCCCCTACTGGGGACCTGGCCCACAGCCCAGGCATGTGCCCTGACTGAGAATCAAACTGAAGACCCTTTGGTTTGCAGGCCGGTGCTTGATCCACTGAACCACACCAGCCAGGGAAAGTTTTCAATTTCTTATTGACTTGATACTGAGCTTCCTCTTCAATGGATGGAAAGGCAATAGAGGGAAGCTTCTTGGAAGTCACCTGTTGAAGGTATCAGATCCACCATCAGACTGGATCTCTGACTTATCCTGGGACAGAGTGCCTACCCAACCCAATTGCTAAGTTCACTTCAAAACTATTACACGAAAGAAGTAAATTTCTAAGTCCTTAAACTGCAGTGTTAGTTGGGTCTCTTTATTAGGCAGCCTAGCCTTCAGCCCTAGATCATGCAGGGCAAGAAGTTACATCCATCATTTCTCTTTGATTAGGAGCAACTGACTCAAGACCAAAAGGATGAAAGATAGGAGGGTTCATTTTGGAAAGTGTGTCTGCAGTTTTAACAGCACAAGTGTATACTTAGTCTATTGCTTTGATAGTGAGAGGAGTGAAACCAAGGATGACACTGTGCAATTTAAGGAAGCACCAGTCACATTCCCCTCACCGTCTAGGTGAATGATGTCCCGGGAGTTGCTCACTGTACTACCTGGATAGACACAGACAAGCAGGTCAATGACAGCGTCAACCATTCCATGTTTTCCATTCTAATTTGTCTCCTGGGAATACCAGGCCAAGCCATACCACAGTATTTTCTCCCGTTTCTTGGTTTTGCATGTGTAATCTGTAATTTGTTTCATTTATCTTTTTCTGCAGATTTTAGCACTCTTTGGTATCTTCTTCAACCTTTCTTCTCATTTGTTACTCCTGTGCCTATTGTCCCAGCTTTAAGCCTATAACCTTGAAGTAGCCTTCCAACTTGCTTCCTGACTGATCCAGCTACCGGAGCTACCTTCCCCACCGAAAGGTGGTTTCCCAGCACACTTTCCCTGTGGAACACAACGAGGCATGATTAAGCAGTAGCCAGCGAGCAGTTGTGAAAACTGAGTATTAGAGCAAATGCTCTGCTGAGTTGAACCAGAAAAATGAAAGACTGCTTGGGGAAGCCCTAAAAGTGTCAAAGCCCTCAGGGTCTCTTATAGTACTAGGTAGCATCTAAGGAGAGCTACCAATGATCCCTAATAGCCTAGAGCAGGGGTGTCAAACTCATTTTCACTGGGGGCCACGTCAGCCTCATGGTTGCCTTCAAAGGGCCAAATGTAATTTCAACTCCTTGACAGTGAAGGAGTAGCTACATTTATCCAGCAGCACTGGCATCACCTAGAGCTGTTAGAAATATAGAAACTCGGGCACCACCTTAGAACACCTAAATCAGAACCAGAATTTTCACAGGATTTGAAATTTAAGAGATGGTTTGTATACACATTAAAGTTTTCAAAGAACCAGGCTGGTTGGGATCAAACATGGAGTCAAAAGATGGAGACAAAGCATTGACCCATGAAAAGATTCCGAATTCAAAGCTAAATCAGCGGAACAGTGACGTTAAGGAGGCTCTGTTGTGCGTAGCTTTTCAGCGTTTCACCAAAAACATGTTGCATAGTGATCAGTGAATCTTCATCAGACGCTATAAGGACAGGGTGAGATTCTTGAATTTTATTTACTAAGTAATATATTTTTGCTTCTAAATAAATGTTATTTTGAGGATAAATAAATCAGCATGTTTCCAAAGCAGATGGAAATTCAAGTGAATGATTTCTCCTGCTTCTTCTAGAAGGGGCCCTGAGCCAATTGAAGAATAAAAGCGCAGCCTGGGATTGATTGTCACATGTGCCTCTAACAAAAAATAGAAGAGGCTTTTTGCATTCTTCTTAAATCTCATATTAAAATGCTATCACTCTAGCCCTGGCTGGAGCATGGGCCTGTGAACCAAAGGATCACTGGTTCAATTTCCAATCAGCACACATGCCTGGGTTGCAGGCCAGGTCCCCAATAGGGGGCATGTGAGAGGCAACCACACATTGATGTTTCTCTCCCTCTCTTTCTCCTTCCCTTCCCCTGTCTCTAAAAATAAATAAATAAATCTTTAAAAAAATAAAATGCTATCACTCTAGATAATTGTTGAACTGAAACCCATTTAAAGAAACACAAAAAATATAAAGCAGCTGTATCTATCAGTTTTGGTAAGAAAATAATTACATTTGGACTAATTTCCTACAAAACCACTATTTGTCTATGTAAGATAAGCAATTACAATCCTCTAAAGCCTAGCTGAAAAATCATTCATTTAAAATTTTACGTACATTTACTGAGGCTTACAAATTTTCCAGTAAGGGCACCACTGGATCAATGTGGTTAATACCGAAAGTAAGGGGTCCAGAGGATGGTGAAAATATTACAATACATCGCAATGAAGAACTCCAGCTCTTCCTGTGTTTATTACACACGCAAAACAGCAGATCTGAGGAGCTCTGAATCCAAATAAACCAAACTTCCTTTCAAGCACCGCTAAACCAATTCCAGGATAGTAGACTCTGTTAGAAAGGCTGGCAACTAAATAGGAAATAGGAACAAAAGAGGGACATTAGGGATCACTTCACGTGACGATAAATCAAAGCAGCTCAAGCGAGAAAACGTCTTTATAGTTCCGCCAGTGAGGAAAGCCAGGAGCAGGCCGCCAAACAGGTTCTTATATCTTCTTTTTATTTCTCCCTTTCATGAAAAAATAATGCCTAATATCACTTTGTTTTGAGTAACAATAATTTATAAATGCCGTATGAAATTTTATCCATGCCACAGATCCAAATCCACAGAGTCACAGAAAAATTCACCAGTGCTAAATTGGGGGGAAGTCTTTTCCTTGGCTGGTGTGGAGGGTGCAGAACGTGAAAAGGTTTTGTAGGTAGTTAATGTTACTCAGTTACGAAGCCAGAGGTCAGAAAAATCAGGCCCATTAATTTATTTATATATTAGTTGAAGCTGCAAGCACTTCCTCTAAAATGCATCTACTATCTTTAAAAAAACTCTTCAACGCATGCCAATTGTGAGAATAAAGAAAACTTCAGCATGAGACAGTCGTGCCAAGGATGCTGTGGGATGTGATTTTGATCATTTCTCTGCCTTTTAAGTGGAATCCAAAAGGAAATTTTCAAACAAAGAGTCTTGTTTTGAAGCTTTTATCCTCTAATGCAAACACCAAAACAGAAATCCCAGACAGCGCTCCCCCATCCTTCAGAGCACATTCAAATGTACATAATGGGTCTGTCCTAACGAAGGATAAGGGGATTCAACAAAAAAAATCTTACAAAGTTAGCCTAAATGGTGTGGTGAATTCTGAATCCTAATGCTTTGGTTATTAGGACTTCCTGCTGGAGACAAGGAAACTATTGGGTAAGAAATGTTAACCACTAAAGGAAACACAGACAGTGTCGGGGAAAGCCATAGTCACACGCACACACATGCTGCTATTATTGTTAATACTTATCTTGGCGGTATGGCGAGTCACCTCTACAAATTATTTGTAAAACACAGTAACATTGAAGACAACGTTAAAGCAAATGAATTAAGTGAATTTTTCAAGTATCTAAATGCAACGGTTTTGTTAGCGGTGTTCTTTCACAGGTGTGCGTATTTTCATAGTTCAACACAATGAAAGTATCATTTTGTACGTGATATTTTTATTTGACGTTGCGAGCATAATTTTTACTTGTTAATTTTTATAGTTATTAGTAAGCACATATTATTCGATTTTGCTGTTGGAACACCGTATGCTAAATAAATTTCCATAGTACATATAAGACAAATAGATTATTTCTACTTTTTTTCTTTTCTAGATACAACAGTGCAATGGTAGTTGTAGCTTATTTGCTTATTCAGAGTCATTTCCTTACTGTGAAGGCCTCAGTCTTAGATTTCCATGACAAGAGATTTATTTAGGGTTCCTTTCAAAAATTTCTACATTACTTTTCTCAATGTTTTTCCCAATTACACTCCTACCAAAAATTAATAAGGGTAATGCTCTCACAAGAATCTTTTTAATGATGACGACCGTCTTAAACAATTTAACTAATACAGGGTGGGCAAAAGTAGGTTTACAGTTGTGAGTACATGAAACAGAGTTTATTCTTGCATTAATTATTATTGTAGTTTTTCCATAGAACAGCTGTAAACCTACTTTTGCCCTACCCTGTACGTATAAACTACTTTTTCTTTATTTTAGATTATTTTTAAAATGTTCTAGAAAATTAAAAATTTTTCTTACACACTTTTTAGAAATTCTTTATATAAATAACAACTAATGAAATAAAAATAATATTAAATTTTAATGATTATTGTATGTTTGGGAGCATGAATATTTCCTTTTTATGAATTGATTGTTCATATGTCAGTTTATTTTATAATAGATAAAGAATTTTACTTATTATCCAAGTTTATTATTATATTGTGTTTATCAACTTTCTGTAAAGGATAATACTTTTCCTAATCTGTTTAAGTTTCATTGCATTTTAAATTTAGTTTTGTTAATTGTCTTTATTT
Organism: Micronycteris hirsuta; assembly: GCA_004026765.1. NCBI lineage: Eukaryota > Metazoa > Chordata > Mammalia > Chiroptera > Phyllostomidae > Micronycteris > Micronycteris hirsuta. The sequence goes on from PVJI01008110.1 coordinate 29,844, forward strand.
AGAAAATAGAAAGTTTATACACATTAATCTGTTAGTATATTTCATGAAGAATTCCTTTTAAACTTTAAAGTAATAACAAAGAATATAGTATTAAATTTTTATGCATGTCAAAACATAAAAACTCAAAGGCAAACAAAAAAGTAAACAATATTAATAAGAAATTGCATAATAAAGCATTAACATCCTTCCTATATCAAATACTTACATAAGTTGAAAGTGAAAACCTAAAAAGCACAGTAGATAAATAGGCAAAGGGAAAAAAAATGTCAAAAAGATAAGTGAGTGCAAGCCAACAAGTAGAAATATCTTTATTTTTACCCACAATCAAAAATGCAAATGGAAAACAGAATTAAATTTCATCTGTTGCCTACCCACACCCCGGATATGACATAGCAGCTGAGCCTTCCACCTCTGCATTCTCAGTCCCTTTCCTGCCTGCCTTCAGTACCGCTGTGCCAGAGGCCAGAGGACAACAGAGGACACCAGTGGCCAGAGCCAGAGTCAGGACAAACAGATTCGATACACAGCCACTTCCCTCCTGACATGTGGAAACCAACATCCATAAACCCTGTAAATACAAATAGCGACCAGAAGAAAAGGAGAGGAGAATCTGGCGGGAAAAGGAAAGATGCTCTGAGAGGGAGACATCATCAAGGAGAGAGAGCAGAAGTTTCATAACTGAACTGGACTAAAAACTGCTCGACTCTTCCGAGCCTCCAGATTAAATCCAATGTAGTTTTCCCGTGGCTGAGGGGGAGTAAGAACTTGTCGAGAAATATAAGTAGTTATAAGAATAAAGCTGGGTCACACCATTCACATCTAAGTGATAGCTGTCAGGTTATATAAAATTAGCCAAGATTTCATTTTTTGTTGTGAATAATCAATAATGCCAAGGCGTAGTGAAAGCGGGAATTGCGTACACAGTTGGAGAGAATGAGATGGCGGTCCCAATGCTACAGTGCCCCAGGTTCCCCCCTCCAGGCTCCTTGGCTCCTGACCTTCTCCTAGTGGGACGGTGGGCTTTCCTGCCTAGCCCAGATTTACCATCCTCCCTGATGGCCAGCCTGCTCCCCCAGGGGCATTACCCATGAGCATCTCTCCCTGCTCCAGTCCAGTCCCTAACCCCCTGTGCCTCCAAAAGGAGGAAGCTCTCCTGTTTCCCCCTAAGTCCTGATTTTTCTCCTCTCTTAAAAATTGTTGACAGGGAACTCTGTTGGTGGGAACCTCACATCTCTCTCTATGTTTTGGGGTTGGGCTTTTCCCAAGCTTCCACGAAGACAAGTTACCTCGTACAAAACTTCACATCTTCTCTGAAACAATTGCATTTTTGTTAATTCTCTGCCTGAGGTCCTCCCTAGGTCAGCACGTTGGTAATTGTCTTAAATCAACATATTTAATGACCGTCCTTCAGGAAGACAGTTTCCTCCCAAAGAGTGAAATCATGTCTTCATTCTAGAAAACAAAATTTTTTGTAACTATTTTTTTTTATGCTCAATCCAGTCTTTCCCGATTTTGAAGGTCCAGGTTCTCCTAGACACCTAACAAGATAATTCCATAAACAATTACAATAACTACCACTTATTGTGAATGTAGAGTGTTAACCAGTTTTTAAATATAGTTTCACATTTCACTCAGCAAAAATTAAACTTTGTTTTGCATAAGCTCATATGTTATAATAGTTCTACTTCACAGAAAAATAAATGGCTTATTTACATTTCATAACACAAACTCATTAGGCTGTGAGGGAGATGTAATTATCTATGTTGTGTAGATGGAGAAACTGAGGTTCGGAAGATTTCGAATGTTACCAAATGTCGCAAAAACAAGGGGCCCCATCAGAATTCGGCCTAATTGCAAAGCCCGTGCTCTTTGCTGTCTGTATCAAGGCGGCATTTACAGTGAAGATTGTTTCTTAGTACCTTGTGTAGCGATGACTTCTTGGAAGGAAATATGTCATGTCTCTTGAATTTAGTAACTAATATTAATTTAGTCATTAATACTGTCAAAGAAAGAGAAGTTTCAGATTGTGGCTTTATCGCAGCAGGACAAATTATAGAATCTTCTACCGGAGGATTCCTGCTGAAAACTCAATAAATGATTTGCTAATAGTGTTGATTCCAAGCTAAAAGACAATGTATTTAACATTTTTTCCTTGGTTGAGAAGAGATCTCCTTTTAGAATGAATGTGGAAAATATGCTCAGTCTTCTCTAAAATATATTTCTGTTTGATAGATCATTTCTCTTTGGTAAACAGAATTTCTGTTTGAAATCAGATATTTTGCTTTGCACTGTGATCTTATTTTCACATTTCCAGTCCTCATGACTCTTAAAATATTCTCTGAACAAAGACACAAACGATCCTAGATAAATAATTCACTGCACTTGTTTCAAGAACACTAGTATTAATTAGCTGTTTATTTGTTTGTTTATTTCTGTGCTTGTTCTTTGGAGGAGAGCCCAGTATAAACAAGGGTTAATGTAAAACCTTCCCTTTTTTTTTCAATTTTTTGTAAAAGGCGCTTTCTTCCTTGGAGCTGAATAACAACATATCTGTCCTGCAAAATAAACCACTCAACTGTCGCAGATATTTGGGAATGAATGCTTACCCACTAATTGGCTTCAGCTGTTTTTTCTCTTCATTATTTGAGCTGAGAAAACAGCTGTTTTGGCAAATGGTTAAGCTCTAAGTCACATGGTTAGTGACTTATGCACTTCAGCGTGCTAATGGAGGCCTTGTAGAGTGTGGCTTTGTTTATTTGATTGTTACAGGCCATGGTTAATGAATCACGACTTTCTTTAAACACACAGCAACCTAATCACATGAAGCAGCTCTTAATTTGGGGAAGTTCATGTTCAGAACATTTTTTAGCTTAGTATAATTTGCTTAACTTTACCTCTCCATGATAACGAAAAAGGAGAAATTGGAAATAAAGACTATATTTTTATGAAATTTGATGTATTTACAAGTGAGCAGTCCATTGTTGCAGAACAAAGTATAAGTGGGGAAGAAAAAACAAAACAATTTGTCTTCTGAATTACTTGAGCCAACTCTACTTCTTGAGTGAGTTTTCCTTTGAGTGAACCCAGTAACATCAAGACTATCAGCAGTCAGTTACCCGTGCTGGGGTGAAACTCTTAAAGTTACTCAGACACATTTTTTGAGCGCTGTGATCAGACCAGGTCAACCACAAATGCTGATGCTCATATAGAATTAAAATAAATTCTGTCAATGGACTAGATTCAGCCAGCTATAATCACAAAATGAATATGAGGTTAGCACATCTAGCAAAATAACAATATTTAATATCAGAGATTTTATTTTTTAAATCTAATATCTTCAAGTATACTTAATTCATACTAGAGAGTTGAGATGAAACTTTTCAAAGACTTTCAATATGGGTCACTCCAGTCTTCTCAAGGACCTATTCTAACCTTTAATCCTTGATGTTAGGAAATTATTATTTTACCTAAAAAAGAGTTTATCTAATTTTTGGCCAGTTTAACTTTCATAGGATGGGAGCATGTGATGAGCTCGCAGGACAGTGGAGCTCCCATAGCTCAGTCCTCTCCTTATACTGATAAGGAAACAAAATCTCGGGGAGGTTGAGTGTATCGTTCACACACAGAAGCAGGCAAATTTGCAGGCAGTGGAAACTTCAAAGTATTTTAGAACCTTTTCAAGGTTTTGGTTTTACATGTATGCCATGGCTTTGCCCTGTCCTTCCCTTGCCTTTTCCTCTGGGTTAGTCAGGCTCAGGTTAAAAACTGTGGTTGGGGTAAACTTGCATGAATACAGAACAACAGCAAGGAGGAGTAAAGACCAGGAAGAGCTGAGAAGTGGAGTTCACAGGAAGAGCTAAATATTAAGCAACTAAATATTAATGGCAAGGGTGAATTTTGGAAGTTGAAAGGGTTGGGTACACTAAAATATCATAATAGTACATAAGACAAAGATGAAAGAATAAATGCAACCGCTTTAAATAGCAGTAGATTTTCAATGATGTCTTCATTGATGGAGATAAGTGTCATGGTGTATTTTTTAATATCACAGGTATTGTAATGTAGGACAGGAATCTATAAGGGGTCTTTCCCTCTTATCCCTCTCTGGATCTAACTCAAGGGCAAGGTATATACTGACCAAAAGAAATGAAATACAACAAACAGGAACATGATTTACTAGCCTAAAGGGAATTATTATTTTTTAATTCTGTTAGAGCACACTCGACTCCACTCAGTCTCTTCCTGCTCCTTTGAGCTCATCTCTTCATCCTTTACCCACCCAGAATGTAGATCCAAGTGTGCCCTGGGACTTACAGTAAAAGAACACAGACACCTGGCTGGTGTAGCTCAGTGGATTGAGCGTGGGCTGGGAACCAGAGGGTCCCGGTTCGATTCCCAGTCGGGGCACATGCCTGGGTTGTGGGCCAGGTCCCCGGGGAGGGCCATGTGAGAGGCAACCATACATTGCTCTTTCTCCCTCCCTTCTCCTCTCTTTGAAAATAAATAAATAAAATCTTAAAAAAAAAAAAAAGAACACAGACAAGTACAAGCACTGTAGGTATTAGGGTGCTGGACGAGATGAGCAAAACATCTTCAGAAGCAAAGAAGGAGGTATATCGTGATATTTTACATACTGGGTGTACTATGTTGAATAGGGTTCCCTCAAATTTATGCAATTCCTGGAACCTCAGAATATGACCTTATTTGGAAATAAGATCTTTACATATGTAGCCAATTCATTTAAGATAAGGTAATACCTGATTAAGGTGGGCCTTAAATCCATACGACTGACTGTTGCCTTTCTAAAAGAAGAAGAAACACAGACATGGACACACAGAAGGAAGACGATCATGTGAAGATGGAGGCAGAGATTGAAGTGATGCGTCTACAAGCCATGGAATGTCAGAAGCAGCCAGAAGAGGCATGAAAGAGTTCCTCTCTAGAGTAGTGGTTTTCAGCTGGTGTGCTGCAAGAATTTTTAAAACATGCAGTACCTGACAATTTAGTCAGGGGCACTGACTTATTTTCCCTTAGATTGTCAGATAAAAAATATGACAATAGCCAGCACAACAATAGCTGTCAGGTGTGAATGAATCAAAATTGTACCTAATTTTTTGTCAGATTGGCAAAAAATATATTTTCTGATATTCCACAGAATTTTAGTAATTAGTCTGTGTGTACCATGAGATGAAAAGGTTTGAAATTGCTGACCTAGAGCATTCAGAGAGAACGTGAACCTGCTGGCACCTTGATTTCAGAGTTCGAGGCTCCGGAACTGTGAAAGAATAAATCTGTTGTTTTCTGGCACCTACCTTGCGGTATGTAGTGACAGCAGTGCCAGGAAGTTCATTTAGTGGGAATGGTTTGGAATGTTGACTTTCATCTATTCTGTAGCACTTGAAGAATTGCAAGGCGAGCCAGTCTCTGTGGGTTAAAGAACCCAAAGGCATGAACGGAAAATGATAACTTCTCCTGGCAGCAGATCTGCACTACACGGGACTCCTAATGGCAGAGATGCATAAACAAAGGAAAGGACAATTGCAAAGAGTTAGATGTTTCTCATACACAGGAGAGACAGAGAGATTCTCAAATCAAATATCTCATAAGAAAAGGGCCCGGCTGGTGTAGCTCAGTGGATTGAGCGCGGGCTGGGAACCAGAGGGTCCCGGTTCGATTCCCAGTTGGGACACATGCCTGAGTTGCGGGCCAGGTCCCCAGTGAGGGCCCTGTGAGAGGCAACCATACATTGCTCTTTCTCCCTCCCTTCTCCTCTCTCTGAAAATAAATAAATAAAATCTTTAAAAAAAGAAAAGGTGAGCTCTCTAGTAGAAACTTAGAAAATGAAAGAAACAAATTGAAATGCAATACTTTTTGAACCTAATTGGTTAGCGAAGATGAGAAAGACTGTTGCGCCTGCCATGACTAAGTATGGTGGACACACTCACTCCACTGCTGCGCGAAGCAGGGTCCTGGAACCGGTGTTGATCTGCAAGCTCTTTGCTGCTGACCCACAAGTAAAAAGATACATAACTTGAAAGTTAAGTGTTTAGAAATTTTACAGCAAACTGAACTTGCTATGACAACCAAACAGTTAGTAGATGTGTCTGATTGGAAAGGTTATAGATTAATTCGGCTGCACCAGTCATGTGGTGAAACTCATGTCTTCTCAGTTGCATGCTGATGATGAGAAATAGATGCATGTTTTAACAGGCAATATTTTTCAGTTTTGTGGAGATATTACTGATATGTAACATGTGTAAGTTTAAGGCGTACAATGGGATGGTTTGCTACACATATATGTTGTGAAATGACTGCTACAATAAGGTTAGTTAACACCTACATCTCTCATACATTGCATTCAACTTTGTAGCTTCATGCTAAAAAAAAACTGCCTGGTTTATGGTAGTGTACTAGCTAATAAGCCAATGAAGTTCTCAAAACTTAAGGAGACTTATATATACCATGTAAGGAAATAAGTTGAAACCAAAGAATTCTTCAAAAGGAAAAATGCTAATAATTTTACATAAGCAGATGTTTAACATTTTACATATAAATGTTAGTTCTCTTTAGGTTTCTTTTAAAGCAGCACTAAACTTTGCCAAGATTAAATAGCTACGTGAAATGGCTGACGTACTTGGTTCAGAATAAGAGACAGCTTGCAAATGTTGGCTAAATCTGGGCAGAGAATGAAACTAAAGCACCACTTTTCAAGACAGCATAGTCCCACCTCTTCAGGAATTAATTAATTTTATATGGCAAACCAACTCATAAAATTAATAAACTAGCAAAGTGTTTTCCATAGCCGTCTGACAAATACATAGACAACTGCTAACATGGTGATTGTTTTTAGTGTGTGGGTAACTGGAATATGTCGCTGCTATGAAGGAAAAATTACTTTTTTCGGTTCATTGTCAATAAATACAGCTAGAGCTGAGCTTTCTAAATTACGAAGGATTGCAGTGTCAACAAATGTTATTTTAATTTTGAGTAGGAGCAAGTTCTTCGGACAAAGTTGCAATGACAGAAAACTATTCTGAAGTAGCAACCAGATTAAGGTCTGAATATAAGTTACACTGTTTCCTGTGTTTTGAGAAATTCTTGTGTGAAAACCATGTCAGCCGAACTGGACAATGTGCCTAGGAGAGTAATAAAACTTATGAAGTAGATAAAAGTCAGTGTGTTAAGTACAAGGTTTTTCTCTACAAAACTATCAGTCCATGAATCTTAAACAACAGATTCTATATCTTAAGGGATAATGATTAGCAAAACAAAAAACTTTTTGGAAATTAGAAAATATACCCTCAAAATTTTTAAAGAATAAAAAACAGTTTGCGCTCAACATTTTAAAGAAGTGAAGTGTTCAGCCACACTGACTTATTTGTCTACTTGGTAGTTCTTATGATCTTAATATTGATACTTCCATACAAGAAGGAAAGCAAAATATTTTTCAGTGGCAAGTAAAAAGTCAAAGGCAAAACACAGAACTTTGGAGGAACACAACAATTATTTGTGAAGCAGGTAGTTATCTTGATGTTGCACATCTGCATCATATATTGTCATGTGAGTGTGAGGGGCCACAGCACGTAGATAGTTAGTTGATTTAGATATTCATAGAACACTTCTGGAAAGATACATGAATATGGTGATTTTCTCTTTAAAAAGAATGGGATTGGAGGGTGGAGTGAAATTTATTTCTTATCAAATACCTTCTTTTATATTTAAATATTTGAATAACATTCATATATAAACTACTCAAAAATATTATAGATAAAATTAAGTAATGCATATTTGTGAAATATATCTTTAAGAATCTGTGACAACTAAGCATGGAAACAGACATTACATGTGCTCTTTCTCTCATTCACTTTAGTAGAAAGGCATTGAGTAATTTTTATAGGTTCTATTATTTATTGGCCTTCTCCAAAATTCATATACCCATAACTCTGAACTTCTTTCAAACCTTAGGTTCATCACATTCCAATAAGATAATACCAAATCAGTCCTGATGGTGCCTAGAAGTATATCAGGAGCCCATTTTGATCAGAAGGTAGGCTCTAGGATGTGTTCCTCTTTCAAAACCCAGTATCTACTATATCCAGGATCTGTCCATGGATCCATCCAGGATCTATACACATACTCTAAACTAGCCTATATGCTTAGCCAAAAAATCTTTATAAATAGAAATCTATTTTAGTGTAGATACATGCTACATAATTGTACATATTTAGAGATATCATGTGTGTGTGTATGTGTGTGTGTATTCACCTTCATACATGTCCCTGTGTCTTTTGTTGGTGCTAAAGTCCTGCCTTGGAATAAAGTCAAATGAATAACCCCCAGCTGCAGATCCTACCAGAAGAAGGACTAGACATTCCTCTCAAGAGTTGATTACGAAGCACTGAAGAACAAATAAATTCTGAAATTATTCAATATGTGCTCCCATTAGCTCATTTTAATGTGTGGTTTCCACTCCAGGATTCTGACCAAGGCCATATCCCCCAAGAGAGACCCTGTTAGGAGTCAGCTCTGGTGTGGCAACCATGACTGCTGAGCGCCTTACCTGGTAATCAATGGCAGAGACCAACGGTGACCCCCATGTGACATAATTCACAAAGACGAGAAACAGCCAGTCATCAGCAGATCACATTGTATCTTTTCCATCATGATGGAGGCAAATATTTATCTTCACTCAAATAGGCAATTTTTCTGATATAGATATGCCTCCTTGGTCTGTAATTCTTTCGCCAGCACCACTGTCCACAGACCTAAGACATGGCTGGCTGTTCATCACCTTGGTGACACACATAATATTAATTCTGATAAAGGAACTCATTTCATAGCCCAGAAGCAACTGGCTTGTTGGAAAGGTGAAATGGACTACTTAGTTACAGGAGCAACTGGGTTTCATCTTATAGGATGCAGTACGGGGCTCATGGTCCTATGAAGAATGGCAGTCTGACTACCATCTTCACTGAACTACAGGTCAGGTTGATGTAGATCCAGAGTTAGTTCTCTAACCCGGAATTCGCACTCTGTCATCTGAGGAGCTCCAATGTGTTTCCAGGTGTCAGAGTTCACGTACTGCTACTGTATTTCAGTGAATCGCCACTTTTTTGTAAGGCATCTCATTACTTTAGGTACCTCTAAGAAAAATAAACCTCTGTATTAAAATATGATACAATGGGCTTTTTAATTACGTTAATTATATGATACGACAGTCTTATTTCTGGGAAGTATAGTATTTGCGAAAGCATTAGAATAAAGTTGACTCTTGCAAAGAGACCATTGCCCTGGGAAACTACTTCACGTCACATTATACAATCACACAGACAAATTGAACCTCACAGTTTAACTATAATTTGACAATATTTCTAAAGAAATCTAGTATTAAAAATAGATAAGCCAGAGGGGAGGTGGGAGGGAATAATGGGGAAAAGAGGGGAAGGGTTTTCAGGAACAACTATAAAGGACACATGGACAGAGCCAAGGGAAGGTGGGATTGAGGGTGGGAGGTGGAGATGGCTGTGGTGGTTGTCTCCATAAAAATGGAAACAACTGTACTCGAACAACAATAAAAAAATAAACTTAAAAAAGTAAATAAAGGTGGCATTATCTTTAAAAAAGTAAATTAAGTACTTGATTGAAGTATTTATAATGGCTGAAATAGATGTGTATAGATTAAACAGAAGATGCACTATTTCATATACATAAAATACATTTATAAAGTCAATATATTTATGAAAAAATGCTCAACATCACTAGCCATTAGAGAGACACAAGTTAAAACCACGGTGAGGTACCACCTCACACTGGTCAGAATGGCCATCATTAATAACTCAACAAACAGCAAGTGTTGGCAAGGTTGTAGAGAAAAAGGAACCCTAGTGCACTATTGGTGGGAATGCAGACTGGTGAAGCCACTGTGGAAAACAATGTGGAATTTCCTCAAAAAACTAAAATTGAAACTGTCTTTTGATCTACTGGGATTATACCCTAAAAATCCCGAAACACTAATTCAAAAGAACCTATGCACCCCGATGTTCATAGCAGTGTTATTTATAATAGTCAAGTGCTGGAAACAGCCTAAGAGCCCAGTAAATGAGTGGATCAAAAAACTGCGGTACATTCACACAATGGAATACTATGCAGCAGAAAGAAAGAAGGAGCTCCTACCCTTCTCCACAACATGGATGGAACTGGAAAATATGCTAGTAAAATAAGTCAGGTAGTGAGAGACAAATACCATATGCCTCTCCTATAAGTGGAACCTAATCAATACAACAAAAAAATGAGCAAAATAGAACCAGAGACATTGAAATAAAGAACAAACTGAAAGTGACCAGAGAGGTGGTAATCATGGGTTAATGGGGGAAAGAGGGGAAAGAGTCAAGGAACGTGAGTAGAGGACTCATGGGCACAGACAATGGGGGACTTAACTATAGGAGTTGGTTGGATGGGGCAGGGGAGAGCAAGGGGAAAAAAGGAGGGACAACTGTAACTGAACAATAATAAAATTGCAAAAAAAAAAGGTCAATACATTTTTAATACATTATCAAAATTAAGCAAAATATTAATGGAAACTTGGTAAAATATTTCAACATTCTCTCCATCGGATGCTTCAATCATGAAAGAAATGAGCCAAAACTTTTATTAAAGGATTTAGGAAAAATCTCTCACGAATTGCAGATTTTATTTTAAGAGTTGATTTCTACAATAAATATATATTCACAAGCAAATTGGAAAGACACTGGCTTACTAATAATAGAAAATGTATGTGATTTAGATGATATGATTCGTCAGTCAGGGCTTAACAAACTATGAATCACAAGCCATACCCGTTTTTGTAAATAAAGTCTTATTAAAGCATGTCCATGCTTATTTACTTACTTAGTCTGTGGTACTTTTGCACACCAATGCATAATTGACTAGTTGCAAAAGAGACCTCATTTAATATCTGGCTCTTTATAGAAAACATTTCCTCACCCTGACCTAGGGTTCAGTTTTGAAATACTCCTACTAGCCCATAACCTTTTATTGCTATATATATTGATAATGCTACAGAAAAACATCTTCTCATGATATATTATGAGAGAATGTACTGATTAATTCTGCTAACCAAAAGTTTAAATATATAATAAAAGGAGTGTGAATTTAAAAGTACTTTATATGAATCTTTATATTATCATGAACATGATCTTTTATTTTTATGCATTTTTCTGTTCTATACTTGCATGCATTAAGTACTCCAGTTGTAGAAAATGAAAACTATTTTAAAAAATAAGACCACTTAAAGATGAGCTCATGAGCAAATATATGTATATACTATATTTTTGTATATTGTAATATAATTTATATATCATGTTATAATTTAATTATATTACTTATGTTATAATAATTTAGGTTATAGTTACATAATATTTTACATAGTATATATTTGATTTTTACTGCATTATCATTATCATAGAATCACACAAGAAGTTGGACTCTGAATTTTTAAAGTTTCTTGTAATTCCAAGGTTCTACTATTTATGGATTGCCTTTAATAAACAAGGTTCTGTACTAGGTAATGAGTATACAAAAATTTATAATCTTCTGTCCATGAATTGCAACACTCCACATCTGGTTTGAAACGCAAAATATACATTTAAAAAATAAACATAATATAAGACAGCCATGCTAAATGACTTGCATGTTGCAACAGAAAGAACAGATCACCACAAGCTGGGAAAGTCTGGAAGAAATTCTCAGCTGAGGCGGAACTTGTTGTGAGTTGTGAAGAACCGTAAGACTCACACAGAGAAAACAGAGGGGTAGAGGGTTAGGACAATGGGAATAGCAGAGAAACAAAAATATACACATGATTATTCTGAGAATGAGCAAAACACATTGGTATTGCTTCAGAATATTCCTGTTTTTAACATCTCGTTTAAAATTTGAAACAATACATAGAGTTGCAGAGAAACTAATGCTCAAGGAGAATAGAGGTCAGCCCAGGCCACACAGCTAATAAGTGACAAAGGACGATGTAAGCCCAGAACTGCTGACTACAAGGTTCCTCAGATTAAATAACACCAAGTTTGTTGAGGAGAGGTTTCGAAGTGGGAAGGACAATAATGTGAAATGGGTTTGCAGAGGGAAGAAGGTTCGAGTTAGATTATGGAAGAATCTGAAGGATCTAAATGTTGAATACAGGGATAGGGAAACAGTTGGCAACCCTGAGCAAGAGAGTGGAATGTCCATTACAGGGAAAAGAATCAGGCTGCCACTGGTTAAGCCTTGACTTTGAAAATGCCGAAATCCAAATGTAGCCTCTGTGAAAGGAAAAGGAATTTTCACAATAGTTCTTTAAGAAAAGTTCTTGTTTGGTAAGTCTATGCCAATACAATTATATCCTAACGAAGAGACCACCTATCATTTTATGGTCTGTCTTGGAAAGCTGGCAGCACAGTCGTTTCACTTTAAATTAATTAGTCGGTGTGTTCTTACAGGTTCCATGGGTGTGTTTATTACTCTCTCGAGCCCTAACCTGAAAAGATATTTTCAAATTGTCAGCTTATTATAAGGATAATTCATGTTGAAGTGGCCTAGACCTTTCTTTGTTCCCTTGACCCATCTATTCGAAGACTGGAGGCCTCTTGACCTATTGCAACCAAGCCTCACTGTAAGAGGAAAAGTTTAAAGAAGAGCTAAACCACTCAGGGACTCAGCAAACCCTAAGTCTTGCCACTGGTTTTCCTCTGATCTTGGACTCCATTTGTAGTCACTACTTCATTATTTTCTTTACTCTGATATCACTCTTGTCTTGATCATCTCCTCAAGATCATAGGCCTTTTAAATGCAGGTCCTCAGGCCGCATGCGGTAGCCTGCCCTTTGCAGGGATGAACTTCAGCCCCGTTCTTACTCCAGGGGTGGGAGCTCCACACTATGCTGCCAGGCCTTCCCAGTGCTCGGTCCTCGGGGCTGAGCTCTTACTCCCGCTCCTGGGTAAACTGTGAGCACGTTCTGTAATGGCATCTCTATTGAACTTTTGCTGTAAATGTATTTGTGGTGATTTCTATTAGTTAGCTTTTTCAGTTATATTTATATATAACTAACATGTTCAAACTTTCAGTCCTAAAACAACATTTATTTCTCATTCATGAATCTGGTGGTCGGCTGCCGTGGGTCTGCTCCAGGCTGTGAGTTGGGTGCAGATGTGCTCCATGTCATATGTCCTTGTGTTCTAGGACCTAGGTGAAATAGGAGTCCCAGTTATGACTCGATGTCTTGCAGAAGTGTGAGAAAGGGAGCAGAAGCACACACTGCCTTATAATGTCATACGGAGAAAACACACAATCAATTCCACAACTGCCCTTTGGCAAGGCCAGTCATAAAACCAAACCAAAAGCCGGTGGGATGAGGAGGTACACTCTGGGTGTGGGGAACCCTACCAAGGTCAGAGAAGGAAGGAGATTGTGAACAAGCAGCACAGTCTATCACAACACACAGGCTAGCTGAGTTCTCTAAAACGGGAGGATGATTTGTTGACATAACTGTAGAGTAAGTTGAACTTCTTAACACTTTGCTTTGCATGTGGCCAAACAATCTGCTTTATTTGCAAATAAGCTTAATTGGAAGATATACCATTCCTTTTACAAGATGGATCTTTCCACAAGAATTTGTTGAGTATGACTACAACTCTGAAACTACCGGTCCTGTTAGTGTGTGTGTGTATTGTTAGCTCCAACTCAGTCTGCTGCACTGCCTGCTATTCAACCACCTCCATCGGTGTTTCTCAACTCAATGTGCATTTCTTTAGGAGACAAGGGTAAATGAAGAAATGTAAATATTTCTGGGATTTTTTAAAAAATATGTTTAAAGACTGGTTTCTTTTTTTAAGATTTTATTTATTTATAAAGAGAGGGGAAGGAAGGAAGAAAGAGAGGGAGAGAAACATCGGTGTGTGGTTGCCTCTCACACGCCCCACAACGGTGTCCCGGCTGTCAACCCAGGCATAAGCCCTCGTTGGGAATCAAACCGGCGACCCTTTGATTCACAGGCCAGCACTCAATCTGCTGAACCACACCAGCCAGGGTGATTTTTTAAAATTTTTGTTAATATCATGACACTTTTTCTTCTGTTATTTATTTTTAACTAAATTTCTTTGTTAAAAAATAGTTTAAATCTAGGAAATCAACCGATGCCTTTTAGCAATTTGCACCAGAATAAAGCACAGAGCAAATATCCTTTTGCATTTCTGTAGCTTAATTCTTACTTTTGTAAGCTAGGGGAGTTAAGAATAAATTGTTACTTAATGAAGAATTTTGTGCAAATTCATAAAAATAGAACCCAAACAACCTGAAGAGCTCGCCAAATTGACATCAAGCTTCCCTCCCCACAGCTAATTATCTCTTCTTCACTGCAAGAGAGTTCACATCCTTTATGTGCTAGTGAAGGCATTCTCCAACAGCATTCTTATTAAATAAAACAAAACAGAGGAGAAACATAAAAGGAAATGCTTGTTTAAGAAAAAATACATCTCTGTGGCTATCAGGCTTTTTTTAACGTGATCTACCTGTTGGACAAAGATCTTTCTTAAAATCCAAGGACAGAGACTTAAGCACATTTGTGTGAATTCAGTTATTTTCACATTTGCCATCCGATTACTTCAGCTAGAAACAGTTGTTCCAGATCAATATATGAAGAACAAGGAAAATGCATTCACTTATGCAGAGATACATAAACTTAGGATCTCAAGGTATAACCCAAAACCATTAAAACTGAATTACTACCAAGGGAAACTTTTCATGCAGGATAAAACATTAAACCAGAAACTGGCTTTATGGAATGCTTACTATCAAACTTTTGTAATAAATGGTATAGCTCAGCATATGCTTTTCTGATATTCAAGAGCTGATGTTTTCAGTCTCTTGTTAAAAGAGACCTTTTATTTAAAATTAATTCAGCTGCACAAAGTATTGATGCCATATTTAGGAACACACAGACACACAGGAAGAAAGCTATCAAGTACTCTAGATTTTTCCAAACTCACAGAAAACATATCCTTAAATTTAAGATAATAACTATGATGAATATTATACTCAGAAACAAGTAAACATAAGTGCTCCTTATTTAGGAAGGCTATATGATAGATTTTACAAATTAAAACAAGCACACAAATAAGTAACTACTAATTATTCAGAAGGTATTATTTGTTCTTTATTGGATCCCATTTGACTTTACATTTGAAATTTTTTTAATGAGAAATGGAACCTACACACATTTCTCTTTCATTTCCATTAAATCGGTTAATTTAGTAAAATGCCTATAAAATGTCAATAGGGCCTCATTAAAGAGCATTTGTAATCATTTGAGTACTTAAAAAGTCACACGTAATAATGATAAACCTCCCATTTTTTCATCGCCTATTATAAGGAGGCACCAGAACATTTTTTTCAGGTCACTTGTAATCCTTACAAAAATTCAGCAGGTATTGTTATAGCCATTTTATAGATGAGAAAGCTAAAATAAACTGAAGTGACTTGCCCAGATCTTCTGATTATTGTCTGACTTAAATCCGGTTTTCTTTTTATTACACAATGAAAACTGTAAAAGGGTGAATTACTCATTTCCTATTCCAATTTAGAGAATATTAAGTGGAAGACGGTTATGGCAGTTTACAGATATTTTGAGATCTGGCACTTCTCTGGTTGAAATGTCCATAAATTCCCTGTTCTTGTTAATGTCATCTGTTAGATGTCCTGTTATAGGTTTAGAATTTAACTTTGAACAATAAACACATCCTGCAAACTGGCCTGTCAGGTGCGGCTCAGTTAGCTGGAGCTTCGTCCCGTAAACCAAAAGGTCACGAGTTTGATTCCTGGTTCAGGGTACACGCCTAGGTTGCAGGTTTAGGCCTTGGTCAGGGTGGGCTCGTGAAAAACAACCAATAGGTGTTGCTCTCTGACATTGATGTCCCTCTCCCTCTCTCTCCTCCCTTCTCCTCTCTCTAAAGTCAATGAGCATGTCTTTGCGTGAGGATAAAAATACATATATTTTTAAATCCTGCAAATTAAGGTATTGGGTTGGCCAAAAAGTTCCTTTAGTTTTTTTCCATATGATGGCTCCAGTAGTGCTTAGTTGTCTTTAACTTCATTTGAAACAATTTTGTTAGATTGCATTATGACAGCTGTCATATCAGCTTGCATTAAAAAAACTTTATCAAAATTGGTGAATTTTTGTGTAGCCATTTTAATATTGAAGATGGAAGAAAATAAGCAATGTATTTAGCATATTATGCTTTATTATTTCAAGAAGAGTAAAAACATAACTGAAACACATAAAAAAGATCTGTGTAGTGTATGGAGAAGGTGCTGTGACTGATCGAACATGTCAAAAATGGTTTGCGAAGTTTCTTGGTACTATTGACATTTTGGCCAAATAATTCTTTGCTGTGGGGCTGCCTTATGCATTGGAAGATGTTTAGTAGCACCCTTGGCCTCTACCCACTAGAAGCCAATAGCAAGAGATAGCCAACATACTCAAAATATCCAAATCAATACAGTTATTGGTGAAAATATAAAAGGTGTCTTTTATTTTATGGAAAAAACTAAAAGGACTTTTTGACTGACCCAATGACAGATAACATAAAGAGGCATTTGCAGTTTTATCGCCCTAGCTGGGAGATAATGATGTATGTCAGTGTCAACTATTACTTCTATTAATTAGAAACAAGAAGCATCTACCGTATTTTATTTCAGATCATATCAGGTGTGCATGATGCCCTTTACATTTCCTAGTATATAAATAAAATGTGAAAATGCTTATCTTGATTTGTTTCCATAGTGATGTCTTCCTTTAATTGTCAAGGCAATGTGCAGTAGCCCAAGAAAATTGGAAAATCATGGGAGCTATTTGTCAAGAAATAGGTTCAAGAATATCAGAATACAACAGTGCAGTGACTACTAGAGGGAAAGGGGGTGGGAACAGGTGGAAGAGGGTAAGGGGGGTAAATGGTGATGAGAGAAAGCTTGACTTAGGGTGGTGAGCACACAATACAATAGACAGATGAGGCATTATAGAACTGTACACCTGAAACCGATATAATTTTATTAACCAACATCACTCCAATAAATTCAATAAAAATTTTATGAAAAGAAAAGTCAGAATAATCCAATATGAGATTATCTAGCTATAAATAGAACCATGAGTCTCAGAATGTGAACGTTTTGGTTTTAATGACCTGCTGGCAACATTTCTTTTTGTGATATAAATGTGAAGCCCCAAAAAGAACGTACAAGACAGTGTGCATACCTATGTAGGCAACTTGTGTTTACATTAATGGTGAACATTCCCTCCCCCGCCCCCCTGCAAAGTAACTAAACTTTTATTTTGAAGAGCAGTCAGAATTTTCCCAGTTTTGAGGCTGAGTTGGCACAGATGAAAAGTCCACCAACAAATTTGTTATCTATTAAAAGAGATTTACTATGAAATCAATAGCATCCTCTATTATAAAAGTAAGTTAAGAAAAATTATTCCTCAGGTGAGTTGTGGTAGGAAAAAACGTTTTTTAAAAAACGCATTGTCTCTCTTTCTTGAAAGATGTAAAAATTAAATAATGCACAATTCATTTTTTAAAAATTTCTTGGCACATAGATTTCCATTGTAACTGCCAAGGTAGTTGAGACCTGACATGATTAAATAGTCTGGTAATTCACAGTTAAAAGTAGAGCAGATTTTCAAGTGCATTCAATAAAAATGGAATGGACATGCGTTGTTTCCATCTGCCCAGTATTCTGTTCCTTTGTCACTGGGTAAGAGCAAGCATCCTGTCCTCATTTCTTTTGGAGAACTACTTCATACCAGATAGTCCTGGTGGGCTGCCACAGGTCCCTACACCCTGACCACAACTGCCAAAACAGTGTTGGAGCCATGACCCAAGCCAGACAAATTAGAATCTTCTGGAGTTTTATAAGCAAAGATTGCTGGAAGCAAAGAGCTCTCTCATGCCTCTGTGGACACCAGCTGAGATAATGTTAACCACTACCATCGCCCTCTTGTCCTCTCCTGGAGAGAGCCATCTGCATTAGGAGAGAAACAGCCAATACTTAATGCAAACCAGAGCTGAGATGTGAGAGGGATGCGCGAAGAGGAGACCTCCTAACACCGTTTAAGTCTCGGGAAGCAGTCACACTTCAAACTGGATTTAACTCTGCCTTCTCAGACAGAAAAGGAAAGAAATTCAGTTATTTTCCACTTTTGACATTATTTTAAGTTGGATTTCTCCCATTTGCAGAGCCCCATTAAAAAAAATAAAAACTCCTTTCTGAATTCTGAGTACTCAAGGTAAAAATCTATAAAAATTATATTTAGATGGAAGCAAATACTTTCTCTTACATACATTTCCCTTGGTTGCTTTTAATTTACTTTGCACAGAATACTTTGCCTAGCTACATCTTCAATCTTTAAATAAGGTCAAGAAACACTGTTGGCAAATGTCCTTAAATACATCACTGTTCTGTCTCCTTTGATTAAGCACTTACAGATATTTGAAATGACATGGCAAGGTGATAGGCTGTTGTTATTTTTACCCAGAGATTAGCTCTAAGTACAGAAGTTAAAGTGAGCCCTGGCTGGTGTAGCTCAGTGGATTGAGCGCGGGCTGGGAACCAAGCGGTCCCGGTTCGATTCCCAGTCAGGGCACATGCCTGGGTTGCGGGCCAGGTCCCCGTGAGGTCCCCGTGAGGTCCCCGTGAGGGCCATGTGAGAGGCAACCATACATTGCTATTTAAAAAAAAAAAAAAAAAAAAGAAGTTAAAGTGACTTTTCCTTGTCAAAATAATTTTGGGCATCATGGAAGATAGTGACTTAAAGGGGTAGAAAACTTTAAAGATTCAAGTTTTTCAAAGGGAGGGGAATGATAGAATAGGGAAGGAGGAAGGGAAGAGGAAATAGGTGAGAGGAAGAAGGGAAAAGAGGAAAGAAGACAGAAGAGAAAAGCTGATAAGGAAAGAGAAGTTTCATATAATGATGGTATGCAATTTCTTCTCTGACATTCTCTATCTCAAACAAAAGACATAATCTCAACCCATTTCCTTAAGCCAGAAACTGAAGCACCATTGTGGAATCCTCCTTCACCTTCTCAGTGTCCTCACTTAATCAGGTACCAAATTCTATAGCTCTAACTTCAAAATATCTTCCCTACCTAGTCACTCACCTCTTTCACTGGCACTGCCCTGACTCAGTCACTACCATGTCTGTCATGTACTGTTGAAAGAATCTCCTGGCCAGTCCCACTGTCTCCTTTCTCATTTCTACTAGCATCTCCAATGCATTCCCCACTCTTAAACTAAGATGAGAATTAGAAAATGCAAATCTGAGCATGCATGTTTTATACCCTGTGATAGTATGTGCCATTAAATCCATTCTGTACATTTCTGCTTTCTGTCCTTCTTCAAGGGTTCAAGTTGGTGTCACCTACTTCAGGAAATCTCTGTACAGTCTAATCATGGTCTAGGTGCTTCTCTGATTTGCTAATCTTCTAAATAACTTACTATACATGTCTGTTTACTTGTTCCTCAGGACACTATTAACTGCAAAATGTTACAGCGATTGTATTTTTGTTTACCATTTTATTTCTAGTAGTTAATACAATTTCTAGTTTAAATAGTAGATAATAAGTATTTGTTAAGCGAATGAATGAATAAATATTTTTGTGTTCTTTTTGTCATTTAATACCTATTGAAATGGACAACATCCACCGAAAGAATGGTTAACATTAAGCTGAAGCAAAATATTTTTATTTGTTTGAGCATTCTTGGTTATTGATATTTCTACATACTAACTCAAAAGGCTGTATCATCATTTATGTGTCATTCAAGAAGAGTGTATTGATTTAGTAGAATGGTCAGTGTTTGATTTAATCACTTTTAATTACCAATCAACTAGGGAAAAAATGTCTTTGGAGAAATAAAAATATAGTCCAGAATAACATTTGACAACTTTCTTTTCATATCCAAATTTAGAAATTTAAAGAATAGACAGATAGGGCCCTGGCTGGTGTAGCTCAGTGGATTGAGCGCGGGCTGGGAACCAGAGGGTCCCAGTTCGATTCCAGTCGGGGCACATGCCTGGGTTGTAGGCCAGGTCCCCAGTGAGGGCCATGTGAGAGGCAACCGCACACTGATGTTTCTCTCCCTCTCTTTCTCCCTCCCTTCCCTTCTGTCTAAAAATAAATAAATAAAATCTTAAAAAAAGAAAAAGAAAAAGAATAGACAGAGAGAGAGAGAGAAATCATCAAGTAAAGAAAAGTTTCCAGAAAACCAAAAAGGTACACCCATTGCCAGGTAGTGGAAAAGCAAAAGGATC
Organism: Micronycteris hirsuta; assembly: GCA_004026765.1. NCBI lineage: Eukaryota > Metazoa > Chordata > Mammalia > Chiroptera > Phyllostomidae > Micronycteris > Micronycteris hirsuta. The sequence goes on from PVJI01008110.1 coordinate 50,191, forward strand.
ACAGAAATCGCACACAAGTAATCCTGATGTTAATGTCCGATCGCAGAAAAAGAGAACGAAAGAAAAGTTGGCTGATCAGATATCTTGGTTTTTGTTCACACCTTTAATCTTCAATGCTATCAAGCAGGTAAAAAATTTATATAATCTTAACCAATATTAGAGTTTTTATAACTCTATATCAAAAACTGAGAATTCCTTGCCTCTCTTTATGGATAAGACCATATAAAGTACTGTGTTAGAGTCTCATCAACTGTTTGTAAAAGAAACATTTGTAACTATAAATATATATAGATAAGTTTATAAATGATTTAAAACCAATGACAATAGAAAATGGAAAACTGATCTTTTAACATTTTAAGGAGAAATAGAATTGATGTATTCATCTATTCAAAAATTTCATATGTAGGCCCGGCTGGTGTAGCTCAGTGGATTGAGTGCGGGCTGGGAACCAGAGGGTCCCGGATAGATTCCTAGTCGGGGCACATGCCTGGGTTGCAGGCCAGGTCCCCAGTGAGGGCCATGTGAGAGGCAACCATACATTGCTCTTTCTCCCTCCCTTCTCCTCTCTAAAAATAAACAAATAAAATCTTAAAAAAAAATTTCATATGTAGAACATACCATTTATCCTACATGGAAAGAAAGTAGAGAAGAGAATGTTGAGAGAGAGAGAGAGGGAGAGAGAAATGGAGGGGCCACTTCCTTTCAAGAAAAGAGCTCTCACTCTCCCAGCAGAAAGTGCCCTATGCCTTGTCTGTTAGTAAAGGTGGCGCCGTGCCCTGAAATGTTACCAGATTAACATTCCCCTTTCCCTGGGGAAAGACTGAAGGAGCAGGATGTGAGGAGAAAACAGAGCTCCCATGAGGATGTCACTTTTAGTGTTTGCATTTTTATAATAAAGTGATACATTTTAAAAGTGACTACTAATGAGTTCCACATTTCACATACTATTTTTCTAAGCACGAGTACATTATAGTTCTGTCTTGGCTACAAGGAGTGTATTAAACTCTGATTAGCTTGGCATTTTTATATTCTTTTCATATGCTACATTCTTTTACATTTGATTTGTTTAATTTGTGAGGTTAGAAGTTTAAAATGAACTAAACCAGGAATTTCATACTTCCCCACTGATAGTAATTGTAGACAAGCTAGAACTAAAAAATATCTACCTTGGAGAGTTACTAAGAAATGATTTCTGAATAACATAAGTCCGAAAAGCACATCAAGGTTTTCTCAGACAATAAAGGAGATTCTGCCATGGCCACATGTCCCAGCTGGACACATTGCAGGCTGGGCAGCAAATGCAGGTGCCCAATTGTGAACTGTTCTGAAAGACATTAGCTATGATAACGGAGCAGGCTCTTTGTATTTAAAATCTAAATTATCTCATGAATGAAGCCTTTGGTTCTTTCCCACCAGGTATCTTGAAAAAATTGAGTTGGAAACAAGCAAGTTCAGGCAAATCATTCCGATTTTAGTTACCATTAGAAAAATCACCCTTTTTTTATCTGCCTGGACCATGTGATTAAACACAATTAATCATACAGTCCTTAAACTTGATTCTGCTTTCTAGTGAGATCAAACTAGTTTATTTCAATGTGTATTGTACCCATAAGACAACACAGTAATTCATCATGCTTGGCGCCAATTTCATGATCTCCTAAATGTTACATTCTCTAATTACTTGTGCTAAATAACTTTTGGAAATACAAATTCTAAAGGTCATTAATAAAACTTCCATAAGCTATTTGTATATCTGGACTACAACTATATCATTTAACGATATCACACTTGTGCGGAAGACCACATTGTCTTTGTAGAACTAGCATTATATTCAAAAGCCAGATGTACAGCAGAAGCAAGACAAAAATAACTATTATGGGTATTACCATTGCACAAAAGAGAACAAAATACCCATATTTCAGAGTTTAACCTGGAAGACACCCAAATTAATTTTAAAAGATTATATTATTCTGTTAGTCTTCCATTTGATGATAATATGTAAGTCTCCTGAATGAGTTTCAAGATTAGATTGTGATCTCACTCAGTCTAACTCGTAAACCTTCTCTTCCCCTATTCCTCCTCCTGAGCTGGCTAATTCCTCCTTATAATAGTACATCAGAATAGTGAGGGGGACTTTTCCTGTTGCTGTGGAATTGATGACTAGGGTTTACAGCTGGGGACAAGAGGAACCAAGCACTTCGCCTTTTAAAAGGAAAGTTAGACATGAACTACCCTGCCATAACCTACATACCCTACACACACACACACACACACACACACACACACACACACACACACACATTCTGAAAAAAACAGGAGATTTGGGAAGGAAACAAAGAAAGAATTATCAGAGCTATGAGTCCACAATCTTGCAGGATATAGAGTGGGATTTCCTTTCACCCTTCAAGCTAATGAAAGGGCCGCGACCAAAAGAATCTCTTACAGAGACTAAGAACCCCCTCAATAAGGTAGCACTGGCATCTCACTCTTTTGTGCAATTTTTAGGAAAGCAGTGGATTTCTGGTCTGTTTCCTGTACCTTATACTGGTTTTCAGATTTGAACCAACCTGTTGGTACCTCATTCAAAAGAGCAAGTTGTTGGGCAAGGAGCCCAGCATCAAAAAGCTGGGCAGGAGTGGTGAAACGGTTACTGAGACAGTGAGCTGTGAGAGCTCTTGAGTACATGCGCTTGGGAACACCCCGTATCTACAACCACTACAGCCACTCCAGTTAACACCCCAGTGAAGAGCTCCCTCATGTATTCCAGAGTGTGTCAGCGTTTGTTTTTCCTCAGATACCCTCAGGCTGCTGACCGCCACTCAGTGGTATCCAGAGAAAGAGCAGCAACCAAGAGACAATTCATGTTAGGTTGGACACGTGCTGGACACCGTCAGTGGTCAATAAATATTATTATGTGATCTTTGGGATTCTTTACAATTCTGATTGACTCAGAAAGTATTTGTGTATAAGGTAACATTAAATATAATTAATGGATAATTAAATAAGTAAAAACTTAAAAGATATGCTATATAGTGAGATACATAAGTAACAACTTCCAAACCATAGGATTTCCTATTTTTGCTTGAGATTCAGAAGCGTATATGCATATGTTGTCATCACAAGACATAGATTACTTCATATAACATATTAGTGCAATTAGTTAAATATAAATCAGTCAGAGCACTTAAAATTACTGTCTTTGAATGTTACTCACCACCAAGACATACGGAGTATTTGGGGAAAGTTATGTGTTTTTTCTCCTAAACCTAACAAGATATGTTCAATAAACATGCAGCAAAACTTTAGTCAAATTAAATTAGTAGGAAGCATAGCTAATTTCACTAAAAAATGCGATAGAAAAAGTTATAGGTCACATAAAATTTAAAACAGGTAATTGATTAAGAAAATATATCTTTTTAGGTCATAAAGTAATTGTCTTAAATAGTTTTGTAAATGAAAATGAATAAAAATACATTTCATATCACCTAACTCACTTTCTTCAGTTGCTTTGATACTATGTACTTAGGGAGTATAACTTAAATTTTCTTAAATAACTAAGATCAAATTTTTAAATATTTAAAAACTAGAAAAGTAGGCATATTTTCATGCCATATATTTTAACAATCTCATCATCTTAAATATATTATAAACAAGCACTCTCCTTATTAATTATCTCAGGAGTATATGATAATGTAATCATCTTTTAATTAAAGTCTGGCCTCATTTTGCTTCTCTAGTCTTCTGAGTATTATACTGCTAACTGTTAGCTCAAAGCATTGTCAATCAATTAGTCTTCATCTCACAGTGATGCAACACCAAACCAAGCTGGATCTACTGTTTATTCTCCTCTGGGATGTACAGTATGACTCACCATAGCACTACCTTGTTGCAGAAGGCACTGATCGTTGGAGAAAGCAGATACAGACTATGTTAAATCAAACAAGGTTTTCTTATCTGAAAGAAGTTGAAATTGACAATGGAGGTTTAAACTCTAGCACTTGAATCCTCACCAGGGACAACATCCATGGTTATTGATCTCAGCAATTGAACAAGGCTCATATGAGACCTTTTGGAAGTGCCCTTCCCCATTTGAGTCCAGTCGTACATTTTTAAGCCTCTAGTACCTTTGCATGGAGGCCAGCCCAGATGTCTTGCAGGGACTACTTCATCTGAGCCAGGTGCATCCCATAAATCTTAACAGACAAGGATGCAGTGCAATGATTCAGCAGGAACTAGTCTCTATCATACTCATCCTTCCCAGGATAATACTTCCTAGGCCCTGAACTTTCCTGAACTTACAGTTTCAGAGAGAGAATAAGGATAAGTGTCTCTGGTACACATGCTAATAGATCCTTAAATCCACAATGAAGATTTTAAGTTCCCAAGGAATATTAATAATATTTCCCTGGGAGTTTCTGTATACATTCTTCATGTGCTAGCTTTCTAGTTGGCTGGGAAAACCTACAGGATACAGTGATTTTCTCAGACCAATGTGGTCACTATTTCTTCTTCATTCACAGTTAGTAGAGTTTTTGAAATAAATTCTGTTTATAGTCTTTCAGAAGCATGACAATTAAGAGGATCAATGTGCTTGTGAAAATATGAATGATCGGTATTCTGTTTCACTTTCTTAACAGGCCTAAATAGGCCAATTTATTCTTGCTGAACTAAGATGCAGGCAATTCAAACAAAATTATTTCTTACAGAACCATAAATAACATATATATGTGAAGAATTATTCAAAGAGTTAATATGAAGAGTTGTTTCATTTTAATTGTCATTATTGAATTTTAATAATCTGAGACATCTTTAAAAGTAGATTCATACACTTTTCAACAAATTACATGTGTCAAACCACTGTGTGGTACTTTCTGCAAGTCTTTCATCTCCATAAACATTGTTGAGATTATTCTTAAATTTTTCATCCAGCAGGACAAAAGTATTAAGCAGATCCTATGCAGAAGTCACCTAAAATTTTATGCATTCACTTTGATCTTCTGTATTGTCATAGTTTCATAGTGATAAATAGGTTGTACAAATTTTATTCAGTAGACTTTATTTTGATGTCATTATTTGCCACAAAACAGTTATAGCCATCATAAGTATTTTATATAATACTTTAATTTTACTTTTTATAAAGAAGAAGTTCTATGGACTTTAAAGAAATCCCATCCTACAGGTCCTGATGATCTGCCTTGTCACTGCCCAAAGATGTTGGTACAGGACCTTCCCAGTCACCACATCCATAGTCCCACCCTACAAATGCTATAACACTATGAAAATGGCAGACGGGGAGCAGAAATACCTCATGAGCTAATCTCAAATAGTGAACGAATAAAAGCATGGGAGAAGATAGCTTAATGGAAGCATATTATTATTTGTACCTTTTCCTCTCACAAAGGCATACATAGACCTACGACATTCAGGTGATTAACAGAAACTTTGATAGTATCTGCCATATTCCTCTGATCCAAGGGAAAAGTTACAAGGCTAAATATTTAATATGAAAGAGTAAAAGTAGTATTATGTCTTCCTAGAAAAAAACAATAATATAAAATCTCTTTCTTTTCAAAGTCTTCCTAAATAATTTTTGTCATTGAGATAAATTCTATGTAAGCATGTAAATTATGTATATGCATTTTGCGATGGGCTCAAGACTGAATGAAGAGATTTGAGATTGGAACTAGATGTATGAAAAATTAAGACAACTCTCTGGAATATTAATCTATAATACTTAAATTCATTTTATCTATTTAATCTGGTATTAAAAGAGGATGTGTTCTAAATAATGAAGGAGAACTTTCCCAGTCTGGTGAAGGAACTAGACATGCAAGTCCAAGAAGCTCAGAGTCCCACAGAAGTTGGATCCAAGAAGAAACATACTAAGACACATCATAATTAAGTTATCCAAGATTAAAGATATGGAGAGAACCTTAAAAGCAGCAAGAGAAAAGCAGACAGTTACCTATAAAGAAGTTCCCATAAGACTATCAGCTGATTTCTCAAAAGAAACTTTACAGGCAAGAAGGGGCTGGAAAGAAGAATTCAAAGTCATGAAAGGCAAGGACCTACATCCAAGATGACTCTATCCAACAAAGCCATCATTTAGAATGGAAGGGCAGGTAAAGTGCTTCCCAGATAAGGTCAAGTTAAAGGAGTTCATCATCACTAAGCATATAATAATCCTTATTATATGAAATGTTAAGGAGACTTATCTAAGAAAAAGAAGATCAAAAACTGAACAGTAAAATTACAATAAATTCACAACTATCAACAACTGAACCTAAAAACAAAAACTAAGCAAACTAGAACAGGAACAGAATCAGAGAAATGGAGATAACAAGAGGATGGGGTGGAGGAGAATGAGGGGAAAAGGTACAGGGAATAGGAAACGTAAATGGGAGGCACAAAATAGACACGGGGAGGTTAAGAATAGTATAGGAAATGTAGAAGCCAAAGAACTTATTGTACAACCCATGAACATAAAGTAGGGGGTGGGGTGCAGGACAGAGGGGGATAAAGAGAAAAAAATGGGACAACTGTAATAGCATAATCAATAAAATGCACTTCCAAAATGTACTTTTAAAGGTACTTTAAAAAAATAAAAAATAAAAGAGAATGTGTTCTGTGACAATGACAAGCAACACTGAAGTCTGAATATTGGCATTCTTAATTTTTATTTATTCAACCTTGGAACACTCTTAAAAACATCAAGAACCTAATGAGACATAAAAATAAGAAAAAGGAGTCTTTTTCTTGATTAGCAGTGTAGATAGTAATTTTTTTCTATCTATTGTAGGTTAATTATAAAAATGTATTTATACTAAAATTATGTAATTTTACATTAAAATAAAATTATTGCATTCAAAAAGTAATTGTGGTGAAGATTCAGTCCACACAAGATAGTATAAGATCATTTCTCCCTTCAAACCCTGCAAGTAACGCCAGGGGCAATCAAAGAGGTGTGAAAAGTGGAAAGGAGGTGGAGAAACAACGTATCAATAGGTCATCTTATGACCTTCACCTTCCAAAACACCAAGCTATCAATCTATTTTCATGGTTATACTATTTGTGTTAAAAATCTAGAATCTATCTCCAATGCTCCCTCACAAAATTTAGTATTCCCCTCTTTCTGAGATATTTCACACATAAAACCCATTCTAATGCAAATTCATTTAGTCTACGGAAACATGACCCACAAAACACACAGTAGAACACCATTCAGTACATAGGGAATCCATGATTTCAACAAAGCCATTACTTGCATCATCTAATAAAAAACTAAAAAGATTTTTATAAGATCTCACAATATTTCACTGGATGAATGGATTTAATTTGAAACTTTATCACATCAAACCTAACAGGAAATTTTCTTAATGTGTCATGACATTTAATATTTAGTGATTAATTCATTCATCAAAGTGTAGGGTAAACCATTCACATCTGTAAAATAGTGAGTCATACACTGCCAGTTACTAAGAAGGAGTATACATTACCTTGAATTCTAAAGGCTCAGTTTTGTCTTCAAAACACTTGATCCCTTCTGTTCTTATCGTAACAAATTACCACATTTCCACCAAAGTGGAAAAACTTATCTCGCACTTGGTACTAAGATGACTGTGAAAACATAACCTCGTGTAAATAGACAAGCATCTGATGTGCAGCAGGGCTGCACTGAGCACTTCACCAAATAGTGATCTGCATGAGAAATAGATGCCTCCCTTTGTGTAATTTAATTTATTATGAAATGTGTCATAAGAGAATGTTTAGCAGAATAAAGAGCCTTCCAAATCCCTGAAAAGCTCACTGAACAGAAGCCAAGGCACCACTTGCTCCATTGACTTCTTCCACATGGAATGTATGATGCATATGCAACTTGGCTCTATCATAACATTATGGCTTCAACTTATAGCCTGAGTGACTGCATTAACTCCACCACTTGTGTGTGTGTGTGCACGTGCGTGTGTGTGTTGGGGGCAGAGGATAAAAGGCCAACAACAGCAATGCTACCCATGCAGTTGTAAATAGACAATGAAATATTAAAGTGGACTGTCATTTGAGGTGACCACCTATGCTGCTGGCAGAGTTCTATCCACATTCATAAGGTCACATATGTGCAATTCACATTCATGAAGGTTTTTGTCTGAAGGTGGAAAGGTAAATCCTGAAAAGGCATGTCTCCATTTCCCATGGGCTGATGGGTGAATCTTGTATCCTGACTGTGCTAAAAAGGGCCTCTGCCATGGCCACAAACAAGCAGCATGCCTTTGAACTACAATCAATTCATCTCATCAAATTCCTGGACAGCCTTATAAAATAAAAACCACATGATCTTCATATTTTTAAGGGTGTCCTGAATAGGTTTGTGATGTTGTCGTCTTTATTCTCTACTCTGGGTGGGCCAATGGACGGTTTCTTCTCCTGCAGTTAGAGTGTGAGGAGCTAGGTTCCTCCATGGGATGGAAGAAGCCATGCAGTTCCCCTCCTTTGCCAGGATGGAATGGCGTATGGATGCGTGCTTGCTAAACTTCCAGACCTTGTGAACCAGCAATGAGATCTCAGCTTTTCAGGAAAACAGACCTCCATGCAAATTTACTCCATAGCTGTTCCACTCAGTTTTTCTTCTTAACTATATCTTATTCCAGAAACCTTTTTCTTTCACTCTAGGTGAAAAACATAAGATAAAAAAACACAAATGTATCAAACAACTCACTCTGCATCCCACTATTACTTAATCCTGAAAGGAACATTGTGAGGTAGAAATGATGATTATAATTCTAGAGTTGAAGAAACCTAAATGATTTGCTCAAGATCATAGAGCTACAATTCGATATAGGTATGTCTTTATCCAGAGCCTTTCTTTTTTCTCCCCACCTCTTACAACATGATGCTGTTTATGGACCATGTTGCCTGGGTAGATTCTAAAATCAATCATTTTGAAAACATTTCTTGGCATTTGGAATAGGAGCTATTGGTCACTAGAAGTCAGTTTGTTGTCTCTTAAGAAAAGTGACGATTTCAATCAATTCTTGTTTGGTTTTCAAGGATGCTGGAGAGATAGAACAGAGGAACACTTTGGAAATCATGACTCTGGATATCAAAAAGGCATGATCTTTCATTATATTCATTAAAGGGGATGTGTGTAAGCTGGGCAATGGTATAAAGAGGTGAATTCGAAATTGTTTGAAGACTAACAAAGTGTGCTCGATAAGCATTGAAGTGAATCCAGAGAAAATTACTCAAGTCTATCAAAAGACTTATCTTTAGTAGCATCCAGTCTAAACAATACTTTTATTAATGATTTTGATAAGTATATTCATGGTGTTCTGATTACATATGAAGGCAATATGACCCTGGATGATACAAGAAATACATTGTGTGAAATAATAGGATCTCGAAAAAATTCAACCCATTGGATCAATGTGATAGATTTAATAAAATAAGGTTTAACAAGGGTAAATGAAAAGCTTGCTATTTGCCAGAAGAAATTAACTTAAAAATTGTAACTTGGGAGAGACATGAAAAAGAAAAATGCATTCCAATACGATAATTGAAAATAAACTCAAAATTTTAAAACAAATAATATGACTAAAAGAAATCTAATGTAATTGTAGATTATATTAAAAAATAGTCTAGATAAAATAAGTGGTGATAGTTGTAGTCTTTGTATTGACCAAAGTACATCTAGATTATTTCATTATTCATTTGTCTCGGCACTATTATTTCAAGGGACATGAATCATCACATTCTTGGGAGCAAGACCACAGGAATTTGAGGAGCCATTTGCCATGTCAGAAACATTTGAAAGAAGGAAGGAAGCTTACACTGAATGAGAAAACTTGAGGAAAATTAAAATTTTACCATGAGCATCTGGAACATGTAGCTTGGATGAGTGATTAGAAGTTGTAGAGAGATGAATTTTATTTCCATGCAAGACTGAACTATTCACCAATAAGAGCTATTAGAATGATGGAATAGGGTTTCTATGATTACAGAAAATCCCACTTCAATGGAAATATTTAAGAATAGAAAAATAAACGTGTGGCATATTCATCAATGTAATTCTATTCAGTAATTAAAAATAAATTCTGCTGACACATACAGCAATGTGGATGAATCTCAGAAACATTATGCTGAGTGAAATAAACCAGACATATGATGGGACATACCATATGATTCCATTTATATCAACTCCTGAACTAGACAAAACTATCCTATGGTGATAGAAATCAGAATGATGCTTGCTTCATGTGGGTTTGATGAGGGTGAGGAGGATAGTAATTGTACTTGACTGGAATGGGCACAAAGAGATATTTTGGGGTGATAGGACTGTCCCATATCTTGATACAACTGCGTATCACATGAGTATGTGCCCTTATCAAAATCTAGTGAGCTGTATTTTTAAGATCTGCCTCATTCCATGATATATAAATTATATCTCTAATTTTGAAACCATGAGATAGACCCTCTCTGAGTCACATTCACCCCCATGTACCATCTATTTCTCTGAACTACTTTAAATGAAAACTCAGAAAGAATTTTCCATTCTTGTCTCCAATTCATCCTCTCCCCATTATCCCTTAAACACTTTGCAGGTATGCTTCCACCTAGTGACTCCACTAAACTTCTTTCTTAAAATTCACCAGTGATCTGCAGTTGAAAAATCTGGGTCAATTCTCCATCCTTCATGTGATCCATCCGCAACACTTGACATAGTGGGTCTCTCTCTCCTCCCTAAGATTCTTTCACTTCATTTCCAGGACATTTTCTTTTTGGTTAGTTTTCTTTCCACCTCACTGGTCACTCCTCCCTAGAATTTTTTCCTGGGTATTCCTCCTATCCCTGATGTCTAAGTATCAGCATGCTCTCATGCTCTGTCCTCAGATATTTCTCTAACCACATCTATGCTCTAAGTAGAAACAAAACAATGTCCCATAACAGCACAATTTACAGTAGCCAAGTGTTGGAAGCAACCTAAGTGCCCATCAGTAAATGAGTGGATCAAAAAACTATGGTACATTTACACAGTGGAATACTACTCAGCAGAAAGAAGGAGCTCCTACCCTTTGCGACAGCATGGATGGAACTGGAGAGCATTATGCTAAGTGAAATAAGCCAGAAGGTGAAAGACAAATACCATATGATCTCACCTATAAATGGAACCTAAACAACAAAACAAACAAGCAATCAAAATATAACCAGAGCCATTGAAATAAAGAACAAACTGACAGTAACCAGAGGGGAGGGGGAAGCAGATAATGACGGGAAAAGGGTAAGGGTTGTCAAGGAATATGTATGAAGGGTATAGAGAAAGCCAAAGGGGGATAGAATTGAGGGTGGGAGGTAAGGTGGGTGGGGCGGGGGGAGGAGTGGTGGAGGAAAAATGGAGACAACTGTAGTTGAACAACAACAATAAAAATAAAAAAGAAAGAAAAAGGAAAAACATTAAATCCTATGACTTTAAAAGCCAATTTGAAATTAGGCCAATAATTCTCTAATGTATACTTTTAGCTTTCACCTTTCTCATAAATGTCTGATAATTATCTAACTGCTTATGCAATTTCTGTCCGTAGAATTGGCTTCTCAACCTTTAAAGGTGATAAACAGAATTCTTGCTTCCCTCTACTCTACCAGGATCTGCTTGCTCCCTTTCAATTTTCCTCATCCTACTAATGTCCTCACCATTCATCAGATTGCTCCACTGTAGATCATTGAGGACACTCTTGTATAAAAAATGTACCACTTAAGAAGCACTATTCAGAGTCAGAATTTTTATTAATATTCTCTATATTTTTTCTATAGTTAAAGATATAATGAGAGTGTTTTGGACCTGTTGGTTTGAGCTGCAATAGAGGTCCAAAGGGAGACACCAAAAAGACATTTGGATATTGGGTATATAGTGGAAAGGAGCAAACAGAAATACTCATTTGGGAGAATCTTGCTGCTAGGTTCTCGAGAAAATAAGCATGAAGCAAAAGTATAGGTCCTTACACTTTGCATTAAGTGTAAAGAATAAAATCATAGAGAAATTGTTTTACTGAAACAATGAAACCAGAAGAGGTTTTCTCGCTGAGCAAGATACATAGAGATGCAAGAATGAGGAGAGAGAGGCGGGGGGGCGGGGATTGTATGGCTTTAATATTCATGAAGGGATGAGAGAGGGAGGAACTGGAGTGAAAGTAAGGAAGAATTCACAAGAAGGATAATGACTAAGATGCTAAAATCAGATGGGAGAATGCTTCGAGTTAGAATTTAAAAAGCCTGCATTGAGCTCACAAGCTGGAAATTATCTTGGTTTTATCTTCTGCTCTGATTCTTCTGGCTGTCAGATGAACTCATCTATCCAGCAGGTCACTTCAGCTTCATTAAAAACAGAAACAAAAATGAAACAAAGTAAGACAAAACAAACCAAAAAAATGCCCTACATCAATGACTTTCAAACATTTTCATCACATGGCACACATAAACTAATTACTAAAATTTTGTGGCACACCAAAAAATACATTTTTTGCTGATCTAAAAAAATAAGTATAATTTTGATTTTGATTTTTTTCTCACCAGTTACTGTTGTGTTGGCTGTTTTCATTTTTTTTTTTAATTTGACAATCTGAGGGAAAAGAGGTCAGTGCCCCTGACTAGATAGTCAAGTATTGCATGTCTTAAAAATTCTTGGAGCACACCGGTGTACCACAACATACTGGTTGAAAATCGCTTTTGTCATATTCTGTTCTTTTGATAGCTTTTTAAAGTAGACTTAAATTTCTGGACATTTTAAGTCTTGCCTGGCACTTCAATCTCTCCTTTTTGTGGCACATGGGTTGAAAATCACCAATCCAGGAAAAGGCTGATGGTGCTTGAACTTGTGGCAGCCGTAGAGATAAAAACATATGGAGAAATTAGATATTTAAGAAATATATTTTTTAAACCCTCACCTGAGGATATATTCATTGACTTTTTGTTTGTTTCTTTAAGAGAGAGAGAGAAACATAAAGTGAGAGAGAAAAGTCAATCTCGGCCTCCTGTATGCACCCCCACCGCAGAATCAACCTGCAACCCTCTGGTGTACAGGACGGTGTCGAGACCAACTGAGCCAACCCATCAGGGTGAGAAATAAAAACTGATTATGTGAGTGAGTTAAAAGAGGGAATAAAACAATAATGACTCCCAGACTCTAGGCTTGAGCAAGTGGGTGTTTGAGAATGTAATTTATTAAGATTGAAACACTGAAAAAAGGAATGTTTTGGATCTGTGGGGGATAGGAGTGTTTGGGACTTGCCCCTTCAAGTTGCTACTAGAGATACAAACGTGGAAACCAAGCTGGCAGTTGGATGTGGGATATAGGGCACTGCAACACAGAGGAGTGAAACAAGTACAAATCTGGGAGTAGCTCAGGCTGGAATCTCTAAAAAGTAAGCCTGAAGCAAAAGCATCTGTTTTTATACTTTGCTGGGAAACAAAACCCTAGAAAAATAGAGGTAAATGGGAAAGGGAGATGAGACAGCAAAGAAAAAAGAATAAATGCTATAGGTTACAAAGCAAACAGTTGATTGCTTGCGAAGGTTTCTAGAGAGGCCATATGAACAATTGCCCTAAAGGCAGACCAATCAGAGAAGAATATTTGTCCGCTGCCTCACTGCATTCTTTGGCTACCATTGGTCAAACTCCTCTCATCGAGGCAGGAAGTTACTCTTCTGTACTTCTGTTTATAACCTGTGTTGTCAAGGAAGATGATGGGTAAACCAAAGGCCCTGCCAGTCACTCCAACCAGCGGGCAGACCTGGGATGTGCCTTTACTAGTTGGCCTTCTGTGCAGGACTTCTTAATCTTCAGCCATCGTGGCAGCAGCAGTGACGTGGTTCCAAGAATCCTAGTACAGCACAAGCATTTCCAGGGAGGTGCACAGACTGGGTCTGCTATAGAGACTCTGTGAATAGATAGAAACAAAGACATGAGAATGATGACCTTGCCTGGCAAGAGACGTGTGTATGGGATGTGAGGGTAATCTGGCTGTGACATCTGTCATCCCACTGATTGCCAGGGTTGATTTGGCTGATCTGGCTGGCTGGGTGGGTGTGCCCTTCCTCCCTCACCAATCCAAGTTTGTCCCTTGCCAAGCTGTGAGCTTGGTCAAAGAGGGTGACTTTCCCTGCTAGAGAGGGCTGTTCTTTCGTCAAGGGTATACAAGTAGTTGCACTCCTCTGCTGGCACCTCCGAACAAACTCTCGAGGTCCATTCGTAGGAAAATGTAGAGAAGTCCAGCTTCCAAGACTACAGACACATCCAAGTGAGGCACTGCATGTGGCAGTCTGCTTTTCTAAAAAAAGAACAACAAAAAAGGAAAAGTACATATGAAGACAAGCAGACGAGAAGCAGACCCTCAACAGAATGAAGAAAAGCAGACCCTGAACAGAAGAGGAGGAGACAAAGAAGACGTTGGGTAAAATATTGAATGATGAGGAATAAAACTGAGAATGCTAATACTGAAGCCTTCAAATGCAAATAGTATTTTAGAAATAGGTAGACTTAATTTTAGAGAAAATAGATTTAACAACGACAACAACAACAAAAAAAAAACAGAAATAAATGCACAAGTAATACAAAAACATCCATTTAGTGCCAGCCAGCAAGTATGTATAAAATATCATAGGAATTAAAAATTTCTGCTCATTTATGGATTTAGGTGACAGAAGCACTGCAATTTTTTTTTCCAAACATTAGGAAGAAAGTCAACGCATCTTGAGTGTTCATTAAGGACAACTTCAGAGTAAAAAAAAAAATTGTCTACTCTAAACCTTCCCACTATTTTAATTTCGCAAAAAGTCAAAGAAGTCACAAAAGTCAACAGCATGTGAGGTCACCCAGAGTACTCCAAGGGAAGAGCTCGGTGGAAAATGCGTCCATGTCAAAGAAAGGCAGGGCTGCTGTGAGTCCTCAGTTTAAGCGTATGTGGTGTCAGTCTACTCATTTATTTCTAACACAGCGGTGTGTAAATTCTTTTAGCAATACCTGATTGGTAAAACAAATAAAAGTTACACCGTTTGGGTTGGGAAGGGGTGAGGTACCAAGGAACTTTAGGTAGTGCTATCATAAAGGTACGCTTCCTACTTTTTTGATCCAAGTTTCCAAATTCTGTGTCTCTGAAGACCAAAGCACAAATTAGAAAGGTATGCAGCACGTCCATGTAGCTAATTCTTAGAAAGAAGGGAGAAAAAATGGTTTGTTCAAAAATAAGACCTATTGAAATTTCAAATTGGCTTTAATTCCCCAGGAAACTCCTGAACTGATTTGCTGATTGAAGAAATATGGCTGATTGTAATAGACACAGATATTATAAATAAAATAAAATTTAGAAACATTGTGGTCTTCAAATAAATAGTACTCAGGTTGAAAATAAAAGTGGTACCCTCCAGCTATATAAAAACTGGAGCTCACTTTCATTAAAAAATGCATTGAGGGACCAGACCTCACAAAACACCTTCGTACTAAGCAACTGCACAGAATACCAACAAGTTTCCTAATGAGCTAAATCAAATCAAACAACTCTTAGCTTTTCAGAAATACATTTCACTCCAGAGGAGACTTTCCTGGAGGCAGGGAGTGATATTGCAGATGGGAAATGTTTTTCCTCAGTTCCTAACACACCAAAGCTTTCTTCTCTAAAAATCCAAGCTTCAGATTAGTTTTGAATGGATGTACCTGCTATTGAACAGAATATTCTGACACTTCTGTCAAAGGTGACTTTATGCCCAAAATAAATCTTTTGGCTAATCAATGGGAGCTCACTTTTAAAGCTCTGTTTAATACTTTCTTTAGTGAAGGTGGCAAGTTTTCAGAGGTTTAATTCCCTGAGATAGAAATTGTTCAGTGTAATGTCTCGGCATGGAGTCAGGCTCCTCATCATTAGGCACCTGGTAATGGCAGGCCAACAGCTGAAGAGCAGGGACGTGCAACGAGGACGAGGAGACAGCCAGAAAACCTGCCTCACACTGAGGAAGAAGCACGAATGGTTGATACCTCACAGGCCCCCAGATAAACTTATGCGTACCTTGCTTTTTACAATAATAATGACAAACATCTCCTGAGAGTATTTGATAAACCAGGACATAATGTGTGCATGGAGAAGTTCACGACTTATAGAAAGGGTACACTCTGTGTGTATCCATTTGTACTTTGTGGCAATATCCACTCCATACATTGTCTCCAGAGCTGCGGGCATTACATTTTCTGGTTTTAGATAAAGAAATAAACAAGTGAATCATTGAGAGGCAGATTCTATTGTCTACCTAGATCTTAGAAACACAGAAGAGGGGAGTTTGGTAGTGAAGGAAGTTCAGGTATCAGTTAATCCAACCCCTGCTTCCTTTATTTTCCCCTGGAGGGAACAAAGACAGAGTTACACCGCTTGCCCACCGTCATGCACCCAGTCCGTACCAGAACCTGTGTGTAACGTCCACTTCATTTTGCTTTGGGGAATAAAGGTTGCAGGGAGGTTTGTCAACTAAGGTTTGTCGAAAATATATGAATTAATAAGGCACAAGAAGAAATGAGTGGGTGACTTTTGGTGGCATATGTTGAGTTAAACACATGTAAGAAGTGTGATTTTGACAGCCTTCCCAATATCTCTGTACCCTTAATGTCTCCTTCCCAGCCATGGTAGAAACTTCTGCTGAGGACAGTTATAAACAAGGCCTGGCTCTGTGGCTGTGTCCAAGGGCTCCTCCAGGCCTCTCCCGAGGGCCGACATGCACTCTGCACCCTGGCCCGCCTGCTCGCAGCTGTGCATTTCCTCTGCCTTGTTCCACATCAGGGCTTTTACATTTGCAGTTCCCTTCCTTAAAGGACTTCTTCCACATCTTGAAATATAATAAATGGGTCCATTTAATAATTCAGAGTTCAGATTAAATGTCGGTCTACTCAGACAAGCCTTTCTTGACCACTCATTGAAGTAGCCCCTCTCTACCCCCTTATTTCATTTTATTTTTACTGCTTATTGCTCTCTGAAATGGCTCTGCCTATCCGCTCAGTGTCTCTTTCACTTGAGCGCAGTTCCATGAGGCTATGGACCTTTTCTATTTTGTTTTGCTTTTTCCCTCCCAGCTTTATTCCTGGCCTCTAAAACATAATAAATATATGTCTAATGAATAAACAAATTAGCTCTTTCCCCCACCTCCTCAGAATCCTGAATCTACATGTTCACTTTTGATAACTGCAGTTGCAAACATTGTTTAAGGCTCAGGTTTTTTCCTGTCTGTCCAAACCTCTTTGGATTTGAAAAAAGGTAGGATAACATAGTGGTTAAAGCGCTGATTCTAGGGTCAGTGTACTTGGGTTAAATTCAGTATCTACCCCTTGACACTATTGCTCAGTTTCCTCATTCTAATGGTTCTAGCCGCCTCATGAAAGTTTTGTGAGCATTAAATGAGAAAATATATTTGACTCACCTAAGAGGTTTGGGCACATTAGCACAATGTCACTATTTCTGTTAATATTGTTATTATGGAATATTTCATGCAGTCTTTCTGTTTCCTGTCCCTAATCATGGCCTCTCCTCTGAATTCCCCTGATTACTACTTCATGCCCCAGGTCAAAGCAGCTCCTGCCCTCCCAGGCCCCTGAGGTGCCAGCATCCCACCACTACTCCAGGCCTCCACACTTAATCTGGAGCAAGAATTTGAATACTGCCTTGTGAAACCTTGAAATCAATCCTTTGAAATGCATATCTCCATTATACCCATATTCATATTAGAAAACTGACAGATGGGAAAAGTTAAGCCAATCTCCCAAGATCACACAGGTAGTAAGTATCTGAGCTGTGATTCAAATCCTTGCAACCTAATCTTAATTACACTTTCCTTTGAAGTCCAATTCGTTTCCTGTATGATCCTGTGCCTTTAACATCACCCTGCTGTGTCTGCTACGCTCACTCAGTGAGCCTGAAAAGATTTTTCTGAACACAACAATCCATATAAAACAGTGTTCCTCTTCAGAGAAAAGGAAAGTAGCTTTCATGGAAATATTGCATATGCAAAATAGAAATGATTTTTAATAAGGGACAAAGTTTAGAAAGTCTAGACATTTGATCCATCTAATAAAAATTTAGAACTCTGTGACTCTGTCAAAACATGGCTGTTTGACACCAAGTGCCTATTACTAACCTTTCAAGAAAGTGACCTTTTTCTTCAGTCTTTATTTTTGGCTCATGTAATAAATGGAAAAAGACCACAAATATACAGTTTGAGCCTTTTTTTTTAAATCCTTAAAATAAACCTATATTTTCCCAATGTTTTTTCTCTTATGCAAATAAGTTAAAGTTCTTACACTTATTAATATCATTATATAAAAATAAGATGCAATAGCCCTGGCTGGTGTAGCTCAGTGGATTGAGCGCGGGCTGGGAACCAGACGATCCCGGTTCGATTCCCAGTCAGGGCATATGCCTGGGTTGCGGGCCAGGTCCCCAGTGAAGGCCATGTGAGAGGCAACCATACATTGCTGTTTCTCTCCCTCTCTTTCACCCTCCCTTCTCCTCTCTCTAAAAATAAATAAATAAAATATTTAAAAAAAAATAAGATGCAATAGTTACACTATGCAACTGTCTCCATTCTAACCATGTTTTTGTGTTACAACATTTGCCAAGATTTTCTGGAGAAAGAGCTTTTGTGCAAAGGATCTAATCAGAGGGAAAGCTCAGCCTTACATTTCTATGCAAATTTAGAGATGGAATTCATTTTGTATTGTAAGAATTTTTCAATTTCTTTTAAGCCATGTCCCAGAATAATTGCCTACAGGTAAATTATTGCATGCCTGGCCTGTTTTTCCAGTACTTCTCATTATCAAACTACAGATGTATTTCCATGGAATATATGCGCTTCTCTAAGAGAGTAAAAGTCATAACTAAAAAGGCTGAAAGAAGAATTACAGTTATCATTAATAAAATACTGAAAACACTGAAATTACAAATACTAGAAATGATGAATTAGAAATGTTATAAGATTTAATAAAATGTGAACGCTATATTTTCTAACTCTATGTCAAGTCTGCAATGAAGGTTCTCTTATTTTGGGAGGAATAGTGATAAGAAAGATATAATTAGATCAAGTCAACCATCCCTGCTGTTTCCTTCTTTTCTTCCTCGCTCTACAGAAATTATGAAAAAAAGTTAGGAAAACCCCTTACTATTTTCTTTCCCATAGCTCTTCTCACTCTCTAAATATAAGACAAATGATTATTGCTTTGTGTATCAGTTTTCTATTGCAAAATGATGCTGTAAAATGAAAACCCAAAAATCTCATGGATTTAAAACATTAACTACTTATTTGGCTCATAGGTTTCAGGTTAGTACTTGAGGTTGTCCTCAACTGGGAAGTTCTTTTTCTTTAGTCTTTGCTCAGGTATCTGAGGTCAACTTTAGGTCACCTGGGGTAGGATGAACTTGGTACAGAGCTTTGCTTTTTAGTTGACTCTATTCTGCACATCTTGTCTTCTAGCAGGCTAGCCTGGGGATATTCTCAATATGGAACTCCAGATATGTTCTCATGGCGATTTCAGAGGTGAAAGAGAAAACAAATCTAGATGAGCAAGAGCAAACCACCTAAAAACTTAGTGACTTAAATCTATTTGTTATTGTTTATGAGTTGATGGGTCTGCTGATCTGTCAGGGCTTGCTTATGAGTGTTCATTCAGAGGCAGACTGCGCAGTGTGACTTTACCTGGGAGACCTCAGCACTGCTCCACGTGTCTTACCTTCCAGCAAGCTGGCATGATTTTGTGAACAAAAAGGGCGCTGTAATAAATCTAACAGAAAGTGACCTCACAGGACGATCGATCATAGTTTCCTAACTAGGCAGGTCATGGTGCGTAGTCCGCCATAATGCTTCTAACTTCCCTAGTGGAAGGTATACCTTTGCCTTAAGCACGCCCTGTCCATCGTTGCTGTGCATCATTGAAATGCCTCTTTTTCCGGACTCCTCAGAACTGCGACTACCCCCAGGGGGGCACATAGTCCTGTTGTCCTGTTTCTTACTTTCCCCCTCTTTCCGATCATTTTTCCTTACGTTCCCTTCTTAATTCCAAATGTATAAAATAAATTGCAAAGCTGTCATTTTCTGGAGCATTTGAAATCTTGTTTCTCAGCAAAGTCTTCAGTTTTGTGCAAATAAATTCTTATAAAAATTCTCTACAGGTTTGGACCTACTTATGTCTACATTTTGTGGTGATCACTGTAGAGAAAAGAAAAGTAAAAATATGCAAATTTTTTCTCCAAGTTTTACATCTGGTTATTGGCATTTTTTGTCTGACTTATTTCACTTGTCATGGTATTTCAAGATCCATCCATGTTATTGCTCACGGCGGTATTTCCTCTTTTCTCGTGGCGGAGCAGTATTTCATTTTGTGTGGGTACCACGTCTTCCTTATCCAATTGTCTATCCAGGAACACTTCCATTGCTTCCATGTCTTGGCCACCATGAATAGTGATGCAGTGACATTTTAAAAAATGACAATAGTAAATACTGGGGAAGAAGAACTAGATCATTCTTATATTGCTAGTGGAAATTCAAAATGGTACAGCTACTTTTTAAAACAGATTGAGAAAATTTTATAAACTTAAAAATCTACCACTCCAACAACTCCTCTCCTAGGTATTTAGCCAAGAGAAATGAAAACATATTTACATAAAATTTGTATATAAGTATTTATAAAATTCCTTTATTCAGAATTATCAAAAACTGGAAACAATCTATATCTCCATTGATTAGTAAATAGATAAATAGTTTATTATACAATGTAATCCCACTCAGCAAGAAAAAGGAATAAGCCCTGGATACATGCAATAACATGAATTGATCTTTAATGTATTATGCTAAGTGAAAGCAGCCAGACTCAAAAGGCTATACAATCTATGCTAACATTTTTATGACATTCTCAAAAAGGCAAACTATGGGATGAGAAAAGAGCCCAGTGGTTGCCAGTGGGCATAGGAGAAGATGACTGACTGCAGAAGGGCTTGCGGGACCTAGAGTTACGGAGATCTGCATTTTGATTGTGATTCTTTGACAAGAATCTCTGCATTGTCAAAATGAAGAGCATCCTGACTTTAAAAGGGGTGCATTTTACCCTTTGTAAATTATACCTCCACAAACCTGACTTACAAAAAAATCTATTAAGTGTTGTAGATTATGAAACTCTTTGTCCTTTAAAACTAAATGCTATTACTGTGCCAAGGTTATCTTGCAACCCAAATGGATACTCCAAGATATATCGCAACTGTTTATTTCAATTTGACTAACATTAAAGTCTTCAAAGAACACTCTCTATTATTTATCTAAAGCAAATACATGTAATGCTGCTTTTTTCTTATAATTTACCAACATGTAAATTAACTTTTTCTTTCACTGACTAAATGGATCCTGCAGCTGTTTTAATCATGGGCATACAATAGATGAAAAAGAGTTAATCTGATTTTTAAGAGATTGTAGAAGTGACCAATGAACTTGTAATAAAACATTTAGTTAATACCCATCTAACCCCCAAATTGATTAAAGAAGGAATTAATAGAGAGTATTAAAGCTATTGTATATGTTAATTTGAGAAATGTTAGCCATCTTCCACTTTATTCTTAAGAATCTGAAATCTGTCAGTACATCCAGCTGGAAATACTCAAGGTTGGTGCTGTTCCCCCATTAATTGCTAAGGACAGTCACACATTTTATTTATTCACATGTCTTTGTTTCATAATGCAGTCAGAATCATGTACATAAAACTTAGAGAATAAAATTGTGAAAATGGTAGATAAATCATCTATAAGAGCTAAATATCAAATTTTAGGAACAAGCTACTTTATTATGCATTTAAAAATAACATTTTATTAATACATTACTGTAGAAAACACTCCTAATTTTAATTATGAAAGTTAAAATCAGAGTTCAAGTATAATATTCTACACTTTTGAATTCAGATAAATATAGAGAACATAAAATTATTGCTAGCAAAGTACAGGATCGTGCTAGACTACAGGAATTTTTCAGAACTTTGTCAGCCTGCTCAAATTGGTTGTGAGGTGGCAGAAGTCAGTAAGTAATAGAATAAGTCGGCCTGACTGATCTGCACAGAAGAATTGCACAAGATGATAACAAAAAAGGCTTGTTCTGCTTTTTTAAGGCTTAGATATCCATGCAGAAGTGGGACAATTATATTTGCAGGTTTTGAATCTGGTTTACCACTGCCTTCCCCATCTAGCTGTCCAATGAGATTCGTGTAGCCAGGAGACCATCTGTAAATGTGCGCATGCATTCCATTCAGCCCCCCACCATGGGACGCACTCAGTGAGCCGCACACCCTGGGCCGTGACTAATCTCACAGTCTTTGGGTGAGATGTAACACCCTGTCCCTCTACTTTTAAAACTTCTCTCAAGAAATGTGTAAAGTATTTGCATAAGTAAAAGCAAATGGTATTCACCATCACTTTGACCTGCATTAAAATATATAATTTCTTCCGCCAAGATGGCAGCATAGGTGGTCGCACTCGCTGCCCGCACATCCAGAATGTCCATACAATGAATGCAGTAGCAAAAAATTAAACAACCAGAACAGACAGAATCGAACTGAAGGGAAGTCCGATACCCAGGAGGTAGGAGAAGACGAACATCCAGGCCAGTAAGCGGGGCAGAAACGGGCGGAGGAGGCAGCGCTCACGGAGGGTCTCACTCACACCGCGACTTACTTACGCCGCTACTCAGGCTGCCGGTGCCTGAACAGGGCGTGGCTCCAAACAACGGGTGAATCCCACAAACCAGCGACGCTGCCGGAGAGAGGCCAGGGCTGAGCCAGCAGAACCAAGTCTGGCAGAGGAGGCGGTGGGGAACTGGGGAGCGGAGGAGTGACGGGAGCCCGCGGTGATCGGAGGTCGCCATTGCTTCCTCCCAGACCCCGCCCCCAGAGGCAACGTCATCCAAAAAGAGACCCAGGTCGCAGGCATCTGCCAGCTGACAAGTGCACCGAGATAAAAAGAATGAAAATGGCCAAAAAGAAGGACCACAACAAATTGCAACTAATGGATGACAACATAGTCAACCTATCAGATGCGCAATTTAAAATGCTTGTAATCAAATTGTTAACAAAACTGGAAAATAGGTGGACGCAAATAGTTGAACAGATGAAGAATACGATAAGGATAATGGAGGAAGATTTACAGGGAACCAA
>PVJI01008111.1:0-73314 GCA_004026765.1 Micronycteris hirsuta
AGGTTCTTGGTAAATATTAGTTCACCTTCCTTTTAATCCAGTTAGTTCATTTTTATGGTGGTGTTAAAGCTGACATTTAAGTAATGCCTCCAGGTAAAATAGATGACCAAAATTTTTTCCTGAAAGCGAAGTAAAACCAGATAAGCTCTTAACATATTAAGCTATTGAATACCATCACCTCATTTAAAAAAAAAAAAAAAATTGAATACCATCACCTCATTTAAAAAAAAAAAAAAGGCTAAGAGAGAGTGCCAACTGCTCCCTCCCGGGGAAGCCAGTCCGAGGCATCTGTCCAGTCCAACCCTTGTCTCACTCATGGCAGGCAGCAACCCCAGACTTGCAGCTCTGTTCTCTACAACATCTACTAGTCAGAAGGCAGCTCCTCAGGGCCAACTCGAATGTCACTTATCAAGGCCTGGCAAACAAGGCTCTGAATGGCACGCTAGGTTTTGCAGTCAATTTGTCTCATCCAAGAGCAGGACATCGAAGTAGGGGATCTGGAAGACCTTCCATGCCTCCCTGGCCTTCTTTCCTGCCAGCAGGATTCAGGACCCCAGGGGGAAGCAGTTAAAAATGCAAGTGTCAGACAAGCGGGAAGAGACCAACACAAAGCAGTGAGGGCAAGACTTTTTTTTCCGAAACTCAGGTTTTTCTTGGCTTCCATTTTATTCTGAGTATTAGTCAAAATTGGGGAAGCAAAAGCTCTCTGTTATCAAAAACATCTGCTAACCAGAGTACAGAGAAGAGACGTGCCCTAGGTCCTGTCTTTAGACTGGAATCGAGCAGTGGTTATCACCCACGCCTCTTAACAGGCAGGCTCAGCTCTGACTCAGAGCAGGAGTTGGATCCAACAGCAACCAATCTGGCTCAGTGGTGAGTCTTCAGGATTTAAGCAATCAGAATCTCCCACCAAGTGAGGTGTCTCAGGGTCTGTATTTTTCAAAAGCTCCCCAGCTGGTGATCCTCGGGGTGATCCCCCTGGCTTTTGGCAACCCCTGCTTTTGACCAGTAGTTCTGAGGGGTTCATACTTGAAGCCTTGATTAACCTCCTCATGCCTGTTGTACTTGCCAGCCAGGCCAGCCAGTGTTGAGGATAACAGAATGTTGCAAAGAGACACAATGTTTTAAACGATTTACCAATTGGAAAATGGTTAGAAATTAGCTCAGTCATGTTGCGTTGGTCTGTGTTTGTCTCTGCCCGCTCCTCTCCCACACTTTGCCCTCCCTACCAGGGTATATAGTCCCCAGGGGTCACCATGAGAGGATGGGAAAGAGGAGAGCCAAGTTTTTAGTTTTTTTTAAAGTAATTTATTTTGAAAAAATCAGAGATTCAAAAGAAGCACAATGATAGTTCAAGAGGTGGAGGGTGCCTTGTAACCACTGAATGGCGGTGAAACTTGGCCGACTCTGGGACCACCCAGGAAGGGTTGGGAAAGCAAACCTTACTCCTGCTGGGGGTGGGGAGGGGGAAGCCCAGCACCCCGCATGGCCTCCACTAACACCCTTGGGGGAGGGCTTCATTGTCACTGAGTAGGGATGAACAGAGTCAGCTTTCCACGAGGTCATCTTCAGGAGGCAGGGCACTTTGAACAAGGACAGAAGTTTAGGGCACCTATTTAGCCTTTGCTGACAGCGGTGGGGATGGGGTCATGTTTTCTCCATGGCATTTGGCTGGAGTCAAGTGTTTAGGTATCTATAAAGAGTAACATAGACTCGATGTCTTATAAATAATAGATATTTACCTCTCAAGTTCTGGAAGCTGTGAAGTCCAAGATCAAGGCACTAGCAAATTAGAGTTTGATAAGGACCTGCCTCCTGCCTTCATGTTCAAAAAATTTTATTCACCATAGAATAAATGCTTGTGAAATATTAAGTTTTTTCATCATGTATTTGTTTATTTTATTTTTTCTATCACAGTTTATCTCTCTTATACCCTCTGCCACCTCCAGCCCTCCCCACCCCATCACCACATGAGATACAAAGTTTTTAAAACGAAGTGAAAACTGGGATTTTACACAATGATATCAACTTTCTGAGATACGGCAGAAAACGTTTTCTCTCAGCTGCTCGCACTATCCCTGAATTCTGCAGCCTCACCCCGAACTTGTTTGCGCCTCACTTCCTGCCACAGACCCTAGCTCTCCCCACACTCATCTTTAACACCATTCACTCTTTCTCAAACATATCTGAACAATTTCACAGTTCTGAACCTTTGCTTTCATTATAAAATGTAAGGACACAGTGTTTTAAGAGACCACCAATGGGGGACAAGCCTTAACTGGTGCCAAGAGTACATTTGAAGTCTCAGGAAAACGTAAGAAGCCACTGAAGTCTCCCCCGACCCCTGTCACCAGTTCCTGAGGCTGCCCGTTCCCAGCTTCCCCCAGCTCTCAGCCTGCAGACAGCCTGCCTGTCTGGGACTTCCTCCACCTCAGTCAAGCTGCCTGCGGTTTCTGTTACCCAGCGCCACGTGGACACAGGAGGGGCGGGAGGCAGGGCAAACGCACATTGCGACTACCCGAGGCCTACCCCTGCCTTATCACTTTGGGCTAGAAAAAGTCAGGACAGGGCCGCTAAAGAGGGGTGCCCCGAGCTCGATAAGCAGCTGAATTATCTTGGCTGCTGGTTAATAACTAACCGGCTTGCCTCCTTTATTGCCCAAACAGAGTTGGCTATCTTCCAGGTGTGTATGGCTGTTTGCCTTTCCCATGGCAAGAAAGGAGTCTCCTTTCACTGCAAATGCAGCAGAAGAATAAAACATTCAGTGGACAAGAGACAAAGAAGCCAAAGGAAACCTGTTCTACGAAACTATCTGCAGTATTTCCTGGCCTCAGTGGCTGAGAAAGAATTTAAGGATTAGAACCAATCAATCACTTGTTCATTCAACAAATATTTATTCAGTAATGCCGATGCGTGTGGACCCGCACTAAGTGGTGGGAGCGAGGAGGCTTTCTGAAACCTGAAGAGGCGTAGACCCCGCTGGGGGCAGCAGAGGGGCCCCTAAAAACCAGGGCATGAGTATGACATTGACTCTGGCTTTACGCTCGTTTTTATTTCTCTTCATTCCTCATTCACCGTGGACAGAAGATATGCTCTGGGTGTCCGGAGACCTGGGATTTTGGTCTTGGTACCAATCTCTAAAGATACAATTTCTTTCTGCAATAACGTTCCCCAGTTCCTCATGGCAGCATGTGTTTCTGCCCCCTCTTAGAGACCAGAACCATTCTGAAGAACAGATATGGACAATAATAGAAGGTACTGTGTAAATGTAGAATATTATTGTATTGTGTGAATGTCTCAAATTCAGGCACGCCGGCTATAAGTGACACCCCCTGGGCTAGAAAATGAATGAATGGAAAACCCGACTTACCCCCGACAGCTTGAGAAACTACAATGTCATTCATACCTCAGAGCCTCACATGCGGAGCCTGGCGTGTCCTGTGTCTCTGGATGACAAAAAGGAATTTCTTTGGAATTAATGAACCATTACCTCTGATCTGTGCATGAAGGAGACAGAACCCAAATTTATTTCCTGCACTAAAGCCATAGATGACACAGGAAAGACTTGCTGCTAAATCCCAAGCACTTGCAGTCACTCACCAAGTGATGCTAACGATGCTGGCTATGAATTAGGGGCCTTGGCCTGCTCTCAACAACATCCTCCTAGACTTCGCAAACGTGATTTGTGACCCCCAAAAGAACAGCCAGAGAACAAGGCCAGGCCCTTTCCCAGGTCAGCAGGAGGGCAGAGGTCAGCACCAATAGCCTGTTGCCTGGTTTCTGACAACACTCTTTGGACCTGGTACCAAGTCCCTGTCCTTGAGGACAGCTGCCAAGAGAGGAAAGTACATCTCTGAGGACGGACACCCCACTCTAGGACATCATGGCCCTCTTGGATATTTGTACAGGTCAAAGCTGACTTTTCAAAGGGGGGTTCTGTCTCTTCTTCATTAACTGGCATAGTCTAAAGAATCCAGCTCACTTTTGTACTCAGTTTTGGGAATAAAAATTGGGTACTTTGTTCTTAGACGTGAAAAGAAAATATTCCAGGTGGTTATCATTAGTTCTTTAGAGATTTCTTCAAAGCTTAGCCTGCCTTCCCCAACTAGTCAGAGCAAAGGAGCTACATTTTACATTTAGAGTTCTTTTGGATGTCTGCCCTTCTCAGCTCCCCCAACCTTTGCTCCTATTCCTGTGGTGCGTGTGTTTTAGGCAGTGAGCAAATGTTGCTGATGACTAACTTTTCCACTCAAAATCTCTACAGACAGCATTTTTTTACAGCAAAAAAGTGGTATATTTGTGCAAGAGAATATTATTCACTAATTTTAAAAAATGAAGTACTGATACATGCTACTACATGGATGAGCCTTGAAAACATTATCCTCAGGAAAAGAAGCCAGTCACAAAAGATCACACACTTTCATATGAATGTCTAGAACAGGACCGTCCATGGAGACAGAAGGTAGATTGGTGGCTGCCTAAGGCCAGAGGGAACGGGAAGAAATGGAATGACAGCGAAGGGGTGCAGTGTTTCTCTCTGAGATGATGAAAATATTCTAGAACTGAGTGTGGTGATGGTCGTATGACTCTGTGTGTATAGTAAAATCCACTGAATTATACACTTTACACGAGAGAATCATTATGGTCTGTGAAGTATAGATCAATAAAGGTATTGTTAATGAAGAAGAAAGAGGAGAAGGAGGAAGAGAAAACTTGGGCATTTTTACAAAGATGTGCAGAAGAAAATAATAACTGGACCAGATGCCCAAAGATAAGGATGCTAGGAAGGTGTGTTAGGTCCCTGTTGTGATAGTAACAATTTACCACAAACCCAGTGGCTTGAAACAACACGAATTTATGCTCTTACCGTTCTGGAGGGCAGAAGTCTAAAATCCAAGTGTTGGCAGGGCTGCAGCCTTGCCGGCTCTAGAAGAGCATCCTCTTCTTTTTCAGGTTCTGGTGGCCACATGCATACCTTGGCTGACGCCCCTGCCTTCACCTTCTAAGTGCCTCACTCCACCCTCTGCTTCCGCATCCCTTCTTTTTGCTAACTCTGCTCCTTCTGCTCCCCCTTTAAAGGACACACAATTGCACTGGGCCCATCTGGATAATGCAAGATAATTTCCCCTCCCTCAAGATCCTTAATCACATCTGCAAAATTCATTTAGGCAGGTAGAAAACTGCCACCGTGGTTCTCAAAGTGACCCTAGCTTTTGGAATCCCACCAGCAATGTGCGAGAATCCCAGTTTGGGCTGTGCTTCTAACATTTTAACCCGCTTGCTTTGGTTCTTATGGCAGATATACTTCCCCACACTTTTTGCCTATTCTTCCTTATCAGTAGAACTTTAGTTTTTTATGGGGGGGGGGGGCAATGTGTCTAGCCCTAGGGAATGGACCCTGATGTTTCCAAGTCATTTATGACAATTCTGCTCCCTATCTTCTCAGCCTCCCTTTCAGCTAGAAAGGACCCAGTTCTGGCTAATGAGCCATAAAGAAAAAAAATTAACCTTACACAGAGGCATCTGGGAAAGCTTTGGTTTTTCTTCTATAAAGAGGCAAATATA
Source organism: Micronycteris hirsuta (assembly GCA_004026765.1). NCBI lineage: Eukaryota > Metazoa > Chordata > Mammalia > Chiroptera > Phyllostomidae > Micronycteris > Micronycteris hirsuta. Next base: position 5,566 of record PVJI01008111.1, read on the forward strand.
TCCTTTGACCTTACCCCCTTCTTTCTCTCTTGAATGCGGACATGATGGCTGGGACAGCAGCAACCGTATTGCCACCATACTGTAAATGCCAAGAGAATCATAGAAATCTGACATCAGTGACCCCCAACAACACTGTTTAATTAAGCAGCTGTTAGTGGGCGTTCTGTTACTGCGACCGAACACAGTCCTAACTGATACAGCCTCTGTCCTTCACTACTGTGAGAAAGGCTGGCACTGTGTGTTAACATGCAGGACTTCCCTTTGTCTTTGCTTCTGTGGCCCAGATATTTGTCTTTCAGACATATTTTGCTAGAATTTATTTTGGGGAGGACCCCATAGTGAGAGATCATGAAAAGTTAACATGTTCTGGTGTGCTGAAAGCACACATTAAATGAAATCTCATCTATCTTTACCTCCTTGAGTTGTGTGATCCATAGTTGAAGCAGGGAAAACAGCTGACTTGGAAACCTTCTGGACATAGATTACGGATATAAAAGCAGACATGTAGAAGAGGCAGTGCCATTCATGAGGCCGGCTAGGACAAGTTGGTTGCAAATGACAGAAAATCTAGTAAAACGTATGCCTTTTTTCAAAAGTGTTGGGATTTATTGACTCATATAAACAAACATTGGAAAAAGCAAAGATGGCCTTACAGATAATGGATGTTGACATGAGAAGCCATCAAGACTCTAGACTGGTCCATTTCCCATTAATGCATCTCTCTGTGGCCAATTGTGGTCTTCCCTTTCCAGAGGGGAATAGGGCTTACAGGAGCTCCTGGCCCATGTCCTAACAACATCGTGGCTAGAGAGGAAGAGGGAATTCTTTCTCCCAGATCCACTATTTGAAACCCAAGAGAAAGACTGTAATCATTCCAAAGATCCCGAATCATAGGCTTACCTCTCAAGTTGTTTTTGTTTGTTTGTTTGTTTGAATGTTTTGATTTCTGTCTTGTGTGTGAGAGATACCTTCCTTGAATTGCCTAATAATACTCCCTAGCTGTCTGTTTATTTTGGAGAGGGAGGGCCTAAAAATGTGATTGAAACCTCCACATGCCCAGATGGAGCTCATCTGCTGTCAGCTGCACTATGAGGTTGATCTGGCTGGGCCATTAGTGGTGGGACGTCATACATTCAGGTCATGGGCTGCTCAGACTCCCCAGAGGAGATGCTTCTGGTCCCTTGCCTCAAAGGGTCTGCCAATATCTGAGGCTAAGGTGACTAACTCATCCTGGTTTGCTCAGGATTTTCTTGATTTAAAACTAAGTCCCCATCCTGGGAAGACCTTCAGTCCCAAGAAAATTGAGACAGTTGGACATTCTATGCCACTATTCTGGGCACTAAGTAGGGAAAGATGGTTGGGTGATCCCAGCATCTTGAATGTTTTCAGTATAATACGCACTCTCAAATATGCCCACTGTCCCTCAGTCTAGAGACCCTCTGTTTTATCTCCTCTGGAGAATAAATTCCCAGTCTTTTGCTGGGGTTGGGAGAGTAGAACAGATCTGGAGACCTGACCACTTCCTGAGCAGACTGTTGACCGACCTCCTTATTTAAGCCCCTAATCCCAGAGATGTCTGGTACAACCAACTCCAGAGACTTCGGAGGTTCTCTAGTGTGTATCTGGTTGGTTGCTATCTTTCTCCACCATTGCTTGGAATCTACCTTTTCTGTCTCTGTTTAATCATGCATCACTCATATTTCTGCTTTTGAGAGTTCAAATTTTTATAGCTATCCTCGATTCTCACATTCTCCTAATTTCTCAGGGGGGTTCATAAAGGTAGTTGGGTATATACAAAATCCGACACTTGTCCTAGAGTCTACAAGAATAATCTTTCGAACACTTGTTATCCAAACAGCTCACTGCCTCCGGGAACGTCAGTCTGAATGCTTCCTGCTACTGTCCACTGGGTGTCGCTCTCTTGTTACCACTTGAAAGCACAATTTCTAGAGTCTTGCTGGCATTAGCTTACTGACTTTTCACATGCATTAAAACAATACAAAAGTAACGATACAGACTACAAAATCATGGCACTTGCAAAAACTGACAGCAATGAGAAATTTTCTAGAATACCCAATCCACTAAAATTAGAAAATTAGAATGGCAATTTATCTTGAGTTGGTGTGACTACTTTTTACTTCTCTCTCTCCTTTGTCCTTCTCTCACGCTCTCTCTCTCCATACATACAGTACAGCAGGAGCCAGCAAAATTTTTCTTCAAAGGACCAGACTAGTAAATATCTACAACTGTGGATCATATAGTCTCTGTCACAACTACTCAACTCTGTTGTCACAGTGCAACGACAGCCAAAGAATATGTAAATAATGGGTGTGGCTGCATTCCGATAAAGCTGTATTTACAAAACAGGCGGCAATCTGGATTTGACCCATAGGACAGTGTTTGCTCACCCCTGTTCTATACTATTAGGATTCTGATCCCAATTCTAACATGTGTGTGCAGCAGTGTTCTCACACCAACATGCAATCCTCAGACACCCGCTGGGTGTCCTGCAGTTCCACTCAGTTCTGACACTATGTACCTGGAGATAGCATCAGATCCCACGGGTTATGGACTCACTCCTACAAGACTGCTCCCACCAACCCACCCTATTTTAGAAGCTAATGGCAAACTCAGGTTTATTTAATTTTTATTTATTTTTATTGTTGTTCAAGTACAGTTGTTTCCATTTCCCACCACCACTTTCCTCCACTCCGCCAACCCCCACCTCCCACCCTCAGTCCTTTCCCCCTTTGGCTTTGTCCTTGGGTCCTTTATACATATTCCTTGATGACACTTCCCCTTCTTTCCCCCATTATTCCCCTCCACCTCCCCTCTGGTTACTGTGAGTTTGTTCTGTATTTCAATGTCTCTGGTTATATTTTGCTTGCTTGTTTTGTTTTGTTGATTAGGTTACACTTTTAGGTGAGATCATATGGTATTTGTCTTTCACCGCCTGGCTTATTTCACTTAGCATAATGCTCTCCAGTCCCATCCACGCTGTCGAGAAGGGCAGGAGTGCCTTCTTTCTTTCTGTTTGATAGTATTCCATTGTGTAAATGTACCACAGTTTTTTTTTTTGATCCACTCATTTACTGATGGGCACTCAGGTTGCTTCCAGCACTTGGCTATTGTAAATTGTGCTGCTATGAACATGGGGGTGCATAAATTCTTTTGAATTGGTGTTTCAGGATTCTTAGGGTATAGTCCCAGCAGTGGAATTGCTGGATCAAAAGGCAGTTCCATTTTTAGTGCAAACTGAGGTTTACATTACAGATTCCAACTCCTCCTTCCATTTAATTAATTTACTACAGTGGCTCACAAAACTCAGAGAAACATGTTACTTACTAGATCCCAGTTTACTATAAAAGGATATAACTCAGGAACAGGTAGGTGGAAGAGATGAATAGGGCGAGGTATGGGGAGAGGGTGCAGAGCTTCCACATGCTCTCCCCAAATCTCCATGTGTTCGCCAACGAGGAAGCTCATTGAACCATGTCCTCTTGGGGCTTTCTGGAGGCCTCATCACGTGGGTAGGACTGATGACATCATTAGCCATTTGAGATGGATTCGACCTCCAACCTCCAGCCCCTCACCCACCTCTGGAGGTCGGGGGATGGGAATGAAAGCTCCAACCCTCTAATCACATGGTTGGTTCTCTTGGCAATCAGCCCCCCTCCTTAGGTGAGTTCCAAAAGTCACTTTACAACCTAACAAAATATAGCTTTATAGTGCTCATTGCTTAGGAAATTATAAGGGTTTTAGGAGCTCTGTGCCAGGAACAGTGAATGAAGACCAAATGTGTATTTTTTATTATAAATTACAATATCACAACTATATAGACAACATATTATATGTACACAAATTCTATGCTATACATATGGACTATATACCAATCGATAATTCTTTTAACAAAATGGGGTAACACCAAACATAATATTCTGAAACTCACATTTTTACTTAATAATGATGGGGTGGGACAAAACTAGGTTCACAGTTATTCACATGAAAAATAATACAATAATTAATAAGTAATCATATAATAATAAACCCTGTGTTGTGTGCACGCACAGCTGTAAACCTGCTCTTGCCCCACCGCACTGAGCACGTGTCCCCATGCCCTGGCGCCGCACACAGCTCTACTCCATGGTTTTAATCGGCTGTGCCAATCATGGGTATCATAGTTTGGATACTCCATTTAAATGTAGCTTCAATAAACATTTTTATGCAAAAATCTGTGTCCCCTTGATTAGATATTTCTAGGGTACAAAGAGAAACCATATCCAAAGTGTGTATATAAGTTTTAGACGAGATCGGGCGTATTCAGGGTGGTATGGCCATAGACAGTATGCATAGCTCTTAAAAATCAAGAGAGTCTGCAAAATTTCTCCCTAAAATGCTGTGCCAATTTGGACTCTATGAACAAGTGTTTCCAGACAAAAGGGGTCAATTTGTCTGTACCCCTCCAAGCCAGTAAGACACAATCAGGAGTTTGCGCCGAAGAAACTGGGGAAGCAGCCCACACCCTGAGACAGGCAAGCTAATGCTCAAAGACCTGGCTCCCCGGATAAAACAAGGTGGAGGGCGGGATTCGGCCCGCAGGCCTTGTGTTTGCCACCTGTGTTCTATGGGGTGTGTTACAGAGGGGAAAAACATTCATCACGGTGACTAAGGGAGTCAGGGTCCTGGTCTTTACTGGCGGACCGGTACTATGGGGTAGCTGATCATTGCATCCGGCCCCGAAGTCAGTCATGGCATGTCTTCAAGGTCTGGTTTCACCACTTTTCTGGGCCTGGAGCTGCAACTCAACTAAGGCCTAGATGTTACCTCGAGTTTAAGGAAACTCTGCCTCCGTGGTCAAGAGATCCAGGGTGTTGTTCCTAAGGTTATTTGATGATAGTCAGAACCTCATTATCCTGAGGGCTTAATGGTTAATGGGGTGGGCGTGCCAGGGAGAAGGAGGCAGGTTTGAATCAAACGGGGCAAAAAGGAGAAATGGTCACATAAAGAAATAAAGTTTCTACGATGTTACACAAGAATGGCCAAGTCCAGGTGATTTAAATTTAAATCCTGGAGTTAAAGAGTTATGTAAAAACAGTTATCATCAAATGTCTTTAAAACACTCCAGTGGACCCTGCCTGTTGGAGGATCATCCTAATGTGACAAGGTTGCACTTCAATCCTCGGTCAGGGCACACACAAGAATCAGCCAATGAGTGCATAAGTAAGTAAAACAATCAATTGATCTCTCTTTTCCTTCCTCTCTCTTTCTTAAAAAAAAATATCCATAAATAAGACTTTAAAACACCACAAATGGAATAGGTGCCAGAAGACCTGAAGGCTATGCAAGTAACGACATGGTCCAAGCAGAAGCTCGGATGGGACGGCCTTGGTGGACATGACACCTACAGGTCTATAAACAATAGACATTTATTTCTCACCCTTCTGAAGGCTGGGAAGTCCAAGATCAAGGTGCTGGCCAATTCAGTTTCTGGTGAGGACACCATTTCTGGCTTGTAAACAGCCTCCTGCTTACTGCGTCCTCACGTGGCAGGAAGAGAGAAAGTAAGAGAGGAGTCACAGACATTCATTCCATAACAAGGTCTGAGATACTGAGATTAAATACCCAGAGGAGAACTGACCTTGGGGTGGGCTAGGATGGACTGCTTATTTGTTTTAAGAGACCAGGAAGACGGTCAAGCACTCACCGCCACAACACACAGGCACGTGTCACATGGTCAAGCTTGAGCTTAACTGAAAAGAACAGGAGTAACTGTCATTAGGCTGATCGTGGAGCCCACGGCAGGAGGACAGGGTAGACAGGCTGAGGACAGGGGCAGCAGGTGGGTTTGGTGGTTTCCCCTGACAGCCACACCAAGGGAAGAGCTGTCTTCACTAAAGCTCATGGTCCCAGGAGGAGGGATTGGGAAGGACAGAGTCTGGCTCCACTGGGGGGTACAGTTCCCAAGCCCCCAGCCAGGACTTCCCTAGTGGCCTCTCTGAGCTCAGGACACCGTCAGTGGTCACCTGTGAACGACCTGAGGCACTGCGACTATCTGCATTGATTTGTTTACAGATACAGGTTCTCTACAAGCCAGCATTTGACAAAGATACTGACCAATATCCAATTTTCAGGAAGGTCATTAGCAGAATTTCTAGATACAGAAAAGTCATTTTCTAGGCCCCTGGCTGGTGTAGCTCAGTGGATTGAATGAGGGCTGGGAACCAGAGGGTCCCAGTTCGATTCCCAGTCGGGGCACATGCCTGGGTTGCGGGCCAGGTCCCCGTGAGGGCCATGTGAGAGGCAACCACACATTGCTGTTTCTCTCCCTCTCTTTCTCCCTCCCTTCCCCTCTATCTAAAAATAAATGAAAATAAAATCTTAAGAAAAAAAAAGAAAAAGAAAAAAAAAGAAAAGTCATTTTCTTCCTATACTCACTGTGCCACCCCACTTCTAGAGTCTCATTTTCAGTTCTGGGAGCTATTTTAATTACTAGGTGTTCTGCAACAATGTCATACATAGACTCAAGAAACTGCAAGGTTGGGAGGGAGGGAGTCAAAGAAGAAAGAACATTTTTTCCTTCAAATATTTTAAAAGAGTTCATGGCAGCAGCGTGTGGAACTGGCAAGAAAGTAAACTGTGACAGCTACCAAGTAGAACATTTCTGATGATTACAGCCGTCCAACAGTAGCATAGAAGCCATACATTTCATATACAGAGAAATGATCAGAGATGAGAAGACCACCTTTTGGGCCCCGTTCCTGCCTAGTGTACCCAGCAGGCCTACTGAATATTCATCCTGTTCTCTGCAACAATACTTCTCAAATTTAATGTGCAATGAACCACCTGGAAATTATTAAAATGAAGATTAATTCGGGAGCTGGGGGCAAGATCTGAGATTCTGCATGTCTCACCAGCTCCCAGGCAACACCAAAGCTGCTGATCTGTGGCTCACGCCTTGAACAGCAAGGCCCTGGGGCTGAGGCTTTCAGATTTGGCTGCACACTGGAATCATCCGGGGCAGGAACACAAGAAAAAACACCAGTCCCTGGGCCTCTCACTCTTAATTAGCATGGAATGTGTCCTGGGCATCAGGATTTTTCAAAGCTCTCCTCAGTTTAAGGACCACTGGTGTATGGCTTTTCCAAGACAACAGAGGCTCTGAGATATTTACCTGGTCTTGGCCAGGGCTTCTCACTCACATACAGTTAATGTTGGCTCAACATTTTGGAGGAAAACTTTGTAGTAATTATTAATTCTCATAATTTGGGGAACATTAGACCATAGAATAGCTTAATTCCTTCCGAATCTAAGATTAACTATTGCCTTGATTCAAAATCTGATCAAAACTTCCTTTGGCAGAACATTCATATGACCACAAGGTGGCGGCGAAGCAACAAGATATGATACTACACAAACCTCTTGAAAGTTTGAGAGGAGTGACCAGTACTTAAGTGTGACACACAGGTAGTCTGTATTATTTCCCAACTCTGAAGGGGGATTGGTCACCAGCTCCTTTGAGAATAGCATCTATAGATAAATGTACACCCACAAACATGAATACAATTTTACCCAGTTCACAGACCCTGAAATTAAACTGTGATCAGCCAAGGCTAAGGATGTTACCTGCCCTGCCTCCCCCCATAATTTATAGGGAGCTTCTGCCAGTCCCACCTTGATCCGTTTCAGCAGCTGAACTTACCTCCTGCTTCACAGAGAAAATAGAAGAAATCAGGTCCCGAATCTACTAATTTACCTAATTCACTCCTACCTTTTTTCCATTTAAGTGGAGTGGAATGACTTTTCTTTTTACCCAAGGCTAAATCCTCCTCCAGTGCTCCTGATCCACTCACCCTGGCCTTCACCAACTTCATGGTTCCTCCACTTCACATTTTCTTATACAGCTGACCCTTGAACCACATGGAGGTTAGGGGTGCCGACCTCTGTGCAGCCAAAATTCACATGTAACTACTAGTGGGCCCCTTGCATCCGGGTATTCCTGCACAGCCCACTTACATGGAGATTTTTTAATTTAAAATTTTTTATCTATTCGCCCAAATTTTTCCTTTTAACTTGAGAGGTTAGTGCATTTCCATGTAATGAAATGACTGGCAAAGAAGGACCTACTTTTGCCATTTCCTATTTGTTCTCCTTATGTTTTATATATATATATATATATATATATATATATATATATAATTTTGTTCATCTACTACTGCCTTCTTTTGTGCTGGGAAGATATCTTCCTAGTGTGGCATTTTGGTTCACTTCTCATCTTTTTTTTTTTTTGTACTATAATTTTTAGTTATTTTCTTAATGATTGCCCTGTGGATTATAATTAACATCTTAATTCATAATTCTGTTCAGTTCTTTTTTTTCCCTGTAAGTGGGCCATATTTTATTTATTTTTTGCTTGTCTTGTATTTTATTGGTGAAAACTGGACATTGTGTGTATTATGGTGTGGTAACTCTGCAAATCAAATTCTCCTGTTTCTTTGGGATTTGTTGTTACTATTTGTTGAGGGTTGTAGTTGTTTATTGACTTTTCTAAATGATATTTTAAAAGACTGCGTTTTTTGTCATGTGTGGCCACTGAAGTGTTCAAAGTCACTAACGTCTTATTTGCTGCTTTTGTGGAGGGATGGGCTTTTAAGTTCCCAACTCCACCATTTTTGCGGATGCCCTCTCATAATCACATTTAATTTCATCTTGCATCGTGTTTGAATACTTTATAAATAGTTATGGTATATTCTGTATCTAATAGTTCTAATATTTTTTGCCTTGTGAATCTGTTGTTTGTTCTGCTGACTTATTATGAGTGGCCCGTTATCTTTTATACTTAGAAAATTTTTATGGTAAATTTATTTTTGGTTGAAACTATCTCGTGAAATACCAAAAGTTCAGAGTTGATGATGCCTTTCCCTTGATGAATATTCTGAGTAGGTTTTTTTTTTCTTCCCAGGCTATATAGGTAGTGTAAACTCAAAATCCAGAGCTGGTGAGAACTAGCTATGGTTGCAAATTCTTAGAGGAGACTTATATTTTTAATATATCTTTTTCCATCTGGAGCTGCAGGTAGAGACCTAATGGTTTTCTTGTAAGTTTTCTTCACTGACAATTTTTGTTCTAGCTCAGCCTACTGCTGAAGGAATGGTTGGTTGTACCAAGAGTCCCAGATGGGTATGGGAACTTAATCCCCTTCATTTTATTCAAGATTCAAGAAAGGCCCAGTCTTCTATCCCCACCACCCTCAGTATCAATCCCCAGAGCTACAGGTTCCCTCTTATGGGCGTTTGGCAGCAAGATGGCCACAGTTTCCATGTTACTCATCACTGTGGTTTCATTTCATTGTTGTTTTGACACTTGAGGGTCATTCCCTTCATCCTGTGACCTCAGCAATGCAGTTAAACCAGCGATTTTCAACATTTTTCATTGCATGGCACACATAAACTAATTACTGAAATTCTGCAGCACACCAAAAAAATATATTTGCCAATCTGACACAAAAATTAGGTATAATTTTGACTCATTCACACTGAATGGCTATTGTTGTGTTGGCTGTTGTCATTTTTTTTATCTGACAATCTAAGGGAAAAGAGGTCAGTGCCCCTGACTAAATAGGCAGGTATTGCGTTTTAAAAATTCTTGCGGTAAAATGCATGAAAATTGTCGAGTTAAACTAATGTGCCTTAGAGTTCACCCAAATACACAGGTACTTTGCTTCAGGAAATTTTCAGAATATATTCTCCCTATATCCATTGGTAGAATTCCGTGATTCAATATTTTTGCTCTTGAAATCTTATAGAAATTTAACTGTTTACATTAATGGATCTCCATTTATATCTCAACTCTGCCACTTTCCTCCCCTGGAGTGATCTGGGGTAAATCATGTAACCTCTCCGAGCCTCAGTGTCCCTATTGGCGGAGTAGGTACAATAATACCTCTAAAATAGTATAAAGTTGTTGCATTAATTAGCATAATGGTGAAAAGCACTTCCCACAGGGTCCAGAATATATACATCTTTACTGCTAAATCAATTTTAACCATTTTTACTTTTATTGTTAAAGATGTGACCTTCCATAACCTAGGTCTTGTAAACCTTTCATAGCCTAGTTCTTTAGCTATGAAACAGGAATTTCAGTTTCGTTGGAAGAATATAAATGAACAAATGTAGAGTATATAGCACAGTACCTGGCACATAAGAATCACCCAGTAAATAATAACAATTATTGTTATTTATAGGATCTATGAAAAAAATAAATAGGCTATACCCAAAGTTCTTGTCTGTCTGGACTGATTTAGTAAGTAGTCAGTTGGCAATGAAGATGACAACTTGCCACATTAAGAAAATAAGCTTGGAGAGATTTGATGAGTAGTGTTTAAGACATCAATACTTTCATAAAAGTCTATGTGTCTATGTCTTCTACTCCCCCAATCTCCTTGGCTCTTGGCATACTCTCAATTGCATAAGGTAATATTAGGATGCAATCGCCCTCGTTTGCTAAGAGTACTTCTGGGACTGAGCCAAATAGCCTTCGTTTCTACTACATAAGCTTTGAAGGGAACAGATTAAAATATTCACTGCATATCTGAAATGAAATCTATTTTTTGGCTGTGTCTAACATTGCATATTATTAGAATTTTATGCTTTAATGCTTGGGTTGGCTTTGCATTTTTTCATTTTCAGTTTATATAAATTATATTTTATTGATTCTGCTTGATTGGCTTTGTGTGTGCCTTTCGTCTCTGGGGAATTAGCATTTATTATGTCTACATTTCAGGTTTTTCTAAATTGTTTCTAAACTGAAGTTACTCCCTTGCTTCTTCCAGTTCCTGACTAGGGATTAGAAGACCGATATTCTAGTTTTGTCTCTGTCACAACTGAATGCATGACCTGGAATGAATCATCTCTCTCTCTCTCTCTCTCTCTCTCTCTCTCTCTGGGTCTCAGTTCTCTCATTAATCAGAAAGGGGTGGAGTGGATTAAGTGATCTGTGATCTTCATTCCAGCTCTATTGTTAGTCATATGATTCTCTGTCTTGTAGGTGGTGACAAAACAAGCAAGTAAAATCCATACCTGAGTATGTTAAGATTGAGAAAGTGCAGGTTGTATGTATGATAGGTAAAGCACTTCATACAGGGTTTAGCACTCAAGACAAGAAATAATATCAAGGTTAAAAATGGGGAAGGGGGACCAAAAATCTCAAAAAGATAATGCGTTCCAGCTGTGATTTTGTCGTCTTGGAGTGGCGGTTAAAAACCAGGGCTCTGTCCTCAGGTGTAGCATTTCCTCGGGGCAGAGGAAAGGGCTCATCCTCTCTGATCACTAACTGCGATAAGGCAACTTCATTAAGCGACCTGACCAGCTTCTGTGGAGTTCGCCTCCGAACAGCAGTAGCAGCAGTCATTTGGGGGCCTAAATGCCAGAACAAGATCCAGGGTCTGTCCGCTTTGGTAAACAGGACTCGGGGCTCAGTAAAATGGGCTCGTGCTACGTCTGACACTGGATTGCCTTCCGAGTAGAGAAAAACCATAGCTGACAAAACGGGGTGGAGTTTGAGAAGAAGAGAGCGCGTCCCGGAAGGTGGGGTGCAGAAGCAGGATGGTCGCTCCCTTTGAGAATGGGACCCCAACTGTCTACACAACTCTCTCTAGAGAGATTCTCTCTCTAGAGATTAAGGATTCTTCCAACCAGAGATAGTTAGGTTAAAGCGAACGTCAAGTCAGTCTTAAACTTCTGGAAGAGGACATGGAGAAAAGATTTTGCAGGAGCAGGGGGGACAAGGAACATGGGAGGGACAAGGAACAAGGCACAAGCGAAGGAACACGGCAGACCACTTCTTTTCCGCTCTCCTGCCTACCAGCACCGCACCGCACCGCTCAGTTCCCAGCGCGGAGGAGGAGACGGGCGGATGGAGTCGGCCTTTCCACCAACCAGCGACGTAGGAAATGTTTCAGAGACATTGATTGGCTAGACTGACCGGACCGCTCCAAAACCTGGAGCCGCGGTCTGCTGGAGTGTTGCCTTGGAGAGAAATAGCGCACAGGCGCAGTGCGCCTCGGTGCTTCCCTGCTGGCTGCTAGGCAACGGGAAACATTGCCCGCTGCAACCACTTTTCTACTCCTGTCCCTGGCTTTGCTCTGTACCTGTAGACCCTAGGCGGTTGTGGCTACTGCCTTAGGCTGACTTGGTAAGTCTTGAGGAATCAAACGGGGGCTGGGCTTTGACTTCTAAGACCAAAGATAGCGTGGCTCTCGGAGCACTGAAGGAAAGATTTAGACGGGCAGAGACAGTCAATAGCAAGGCATTTCACTGATTCCCTACTACCTACGTATCATTTTAGAGGGGGTGGAAAGTGAGGAACAGAGATAGCAAAGACTTGTGCGAGATTTCACACCGAGTGGGCAGATCTGGATCTGTGCTTTTCAACATGTAGCTAGTCTGAATTGAGGTGTGCACACCTTTGGCCAGAGTTCCTTGTACTTCTGGCAGTAAAGCAAGTTAGTAAAAGAAGGCAGTAAAGTTCTTAACTTTAACACAGGAGAGGTGGAATCACATCCCACAGAGGCTGTAATCAATCATGGGCCGCGGGTCAAAGGGCTTTGGGCAGTAACACATGATCAGGTCCCATGAGCCATTACCGGATTCCACCGTGATGTCTTCTTCCGTGACCAGCATCTTGCCTTCACTGGAGCTGGCATCTCCATGTTGGCTGGATTTAGTGCTACCCATCTGCTTCCTTTTTTGCCCCATATTTTGACTGGTCAGTGCAGATCTAGACTATAAGCTAGTCTAGCTGACCCCTGGTTGAAGACTTCAAGTGCTGTATTACCACTTTTGAAGAGAAGTCTCTCTGTCCACCTGGTGGGTTCGGATGGTGAGTGATAAAGAGGATGCAATTCCACTACAAAATGCTCAGTTCTAGTGTTCTAGGACCTTGCTATTCAATGTGTATGAATCAGACCCTTCATTTTAACAAGGTCTTTAAGTGACTATCATGTACATAAAGGTTCCTGAAGCACTGTTTTAGAATTAGCCCTCAATTCTGTTTTTCCTTTGTTCGGCTTCTTCATGAACACCTAGGCTGTGTTTCTCAGATTGTTTGTATTAGAATTACCAGCATTTTGAACATGCTTCCCTGGAGATATTTTGCATATCAAATGTGAGAAACATGGATCTCAATGCTAATTGCCTTTCTCTTCAACCTTCCATTCTAGACCATAGTGGTCCCCAACTCAGTGGCATCAGCATCACACCAGAACTTGTTAGAAATGCAAATACATTTTCTTTTTGCCCAGCTACAGGGCTTCTTGAAGGCCAGACACAGTTCCCAATTTTTATTCCTGTGGTTCAAGTCCTCAGTTTGGGAAGAATGGAGTAACTTTGATGGGTTTTCTTTGGGGTTGAGAAAATAGACAACAGTGTAGGTGTAGGTTCAGCTCTCATTAGCTCTTAAGTCCCCTCCACTAGCCTCACTCCCCCAGTCCTGTTGTTCTACCTTTCATTTGTCTCTTCCTGATCCTGCACTTACAGGAGTAAAGATGGCTCTTCGCTCCTCAAACACTGACTTGGACCTAAAAAGTATGGAAGAGCAGGTGGAAAATCCTATGCTTATAAGACTGAACAGTATAAAAGCAAAGGGAAGACTAAGTGTTGTAACACCCACAGAAAATGCAGCTGATACACAATTCTTGGTGTTTAGGCAACCCACAAAAGCCCAGGAAAAGACAAGAAAACGACAGCAGCCTGTAAAACTAGAGCCTCTGGTAAGTTCAGAAAACCAACCTCTTAGCCACTTTTGGTTACAGAGGAAGTTGCAAAATTGCTTAGGGAGGATGGAGTATTTTTTCAACTCTTAACAAAAAGAAATGAAAACCTAAAAGTTAAAACTTGTTTATGAAGTTGTAAACACAGTTACTTATTTAAAAAATATTGAATTCTAAGCAGTTTGAGGTAGAAGGATACAGTGGTGAACAAAATTTGCTAGTGGATAAATCTCTAGGATTATATACAATATAGTACTTTACTATGTAGGTTGTAAGGCTTTTTTGAATATTAGGATACCATTTAATACTGGGAACTTTAGTTAAGAGTCACACACACACACACACACATAGTAGATTCAGTTTCAGACCACTGCTATAAACTGAATATTGCAATAAAGTGAGTCACACAAATTTTTTACTTTACCAGTACACATAAAAGTTACGTTTATAGGACACTGTTGTCTATTAAGTGTGCAATCATTTTATGTCTAAAAACAATGTACATACCTTAATTAAAAAATACTTTATTGCAAAAAATGCTATCATCTGAGCCTACTGGAAAAACACCCTTGCTCACTGCAGGGTTGCCACAAACCTCTAATATGTAGAAAAGGTATTTTCTGCAAAGCGCAATAATCAAAGCACAGTAAAATGGGGTATGACTGTAGTAGTAATATAGTTTTATTATGTTTAAATGCTTCATGTCCTAAATAATTTTGTGCATATCTGAAAATACTTAATTTTAAGAATGCCTTTATGCCTTTGAATAATTATAAATCTGTGTAAAATTGGAAGTGCATAAAGTAAAAAGTGAAAATTCTCACTTCCACCCTCAGACATTAACTACTCTTGTTGGAGGTTGCCCTTCAGGCTGCTTTATAGTTTATTCAAATATGTATGTATATATGTGAGTGTGTATATAAACATTTGTAGCTTTAAAGTAAGATTACACAGTATATGCCGATCTTCAAAGTGCTCTCATCACTTAACTATACAGAAATTTTTCCAGTGCGTGCACTCTCAGGTATCTTTTCTAACAACTGCACTGTATTTTGTTGCATGGATGTGCCATAATATGGTACCCATCAGCTCATCTCCTACCGATGGGAGTTCAGGTTATTTCCTTTTTATTTTGTTGTTATTTCTTTGCTCTTTCAGACAATGCTGCAATGAATAGCCTTTCCTTTGTACATATGAAGATGGATTCCTAGAAGTGGCATTTTTATAAATCTTAAATAAAATATGTATGTTTTTAAGTTTGAAAAATATTGCCCAGTTGCACTCTAAGATTTCCTACCTACAGTGTATGAAAGGACCTGTTTACCCACATCTTTGCCAAACCTTATACTACCAGTTTTTTTAATTTTTGCTAGACTAATAGGTTAAAATGGCTTCATACTATTGTACTTTTCATCTTATTAATATATTTTTATTTATTCATTGGCATATTGTTACTTATTTTGTGGATTCTGTTCATAAGTAACCTTTGTCGACTTTAGATTGTTTGTCTTTTCCTATCAGTTTTTGAAGCTTAAAAAAAAATATATATAATACCCCAGTTGGTGTGGCTTAGTGGTTTGAGTGTGGGCCTGCAAGCCTAAAGATCGCCGGTTTGATTCCCAGTCAGGTCACCTGCCTGGGCTGCGGACCAGGTCCCCGGTTGGAGTCATTTGAGAGGCATCCATGTACCTCTCACACATTGATGTTTCGCTCCCTCTCTTTCTCCCTCCCTTCCCCCTCTCTAAAAAAAGTAAATAAATAAATCCTTAAAAATATATATAAATAAAAAATACATATAATGGATATTAACCCTTATTTCATTGTTTCTTAAACTTGAGTACTGATTCATTTTGAAATGAGTACTGAAAACATTCTTGAAGACCCATAGTGCTGATTTGTTATTTTTATTATAATGTCACTTTGTGTAAAAATGTTAACCTAGGAATTAATTCAAATTTTAATAAACAAAATAATATCTTAAAAAGAAAACTACATAACCAATACTGCCCCATGATCTACAATTCCTCTTCTGAGAATTTAACTGAAAAAATATAAAAATCTAAATTTCTTTTTAAATATACTTTATTATGCTATTACAGTTGTCCCATTTCCCCCCTTTATTCCCCTCCACCCCATACCCCCCAACAGTCCCCCCCTTTAATTCTTGTCCATGGGTCATACATAGAAGTTCTTTGGCTTCTATATTTCCTATACTATTCTTAACCAACCCCTGTCTGTTTTTTGCCTACCATTTATGCTACTTATTCTCTGTAACTTTTCCCCCTCTCTCCTCCTCCCACTCCCCTGTTGATATGCCTCCATGCCTTATATAAATCCCTTTAACATTTCATATAATAAAGGCTGGGTGATGATGAACTCCTTGAACTTGACCTTATCTGACAAGCACTTTATCTGCCCTTCCATTCTAAATGAAAGTTTTGCTGGATAGAGTATTCTTGGATGTAGGTCCTTGCCTTTCATGACTTGGTATGCTTCTTTCCAGCCCCTTCTTGCCTGCAAGTTCTCTTTTGAGAAATCAGCTGACAGTCTTATGGGAACTCCTTTGTAGGTAATTGTCTTCTTTTCTCTTGCTGCTTCTAAGATTCTCTCCTTATTTTTAATCTTGGTAACATAATTATGATGTGTCTTGATGTATTCCTCTTTAGGTCCAACTTCTTTGGGACTCTCTGAGCTTCCTGGACTTTCTGGAAGTCTATTTCCTTCGCCAGATTGGGGAAGTTCTCCTCCATTATTTGTTCAAATAAGTTTCAGTTGGTTGCTCTTCCTCTTCTCCTTCTGGTACCCCTATAATTCAGATGTATAATTCAGACTTAAAGATGTCCTGGAGGTTCCTAAGCCTCTCCTCATTTATTTATTTATTTTTTTGAATTCTTGTTTCTTCATTCTTTTCTGGTTGAATGTTTCTTTCTTCCTTCTGGTCCACACCATTGATTTGAGTCCCAGTTTCTTTCCCATCACTACTGGTTCCCTGTACATATCCAATTGTTTCATTTAGTGTAGCCTTCACTTTTTCATCTAATTTGCAACCAAATTCAACCAATTCTGTGAGCATCCTGATTACCAGTGTTTTGAACTGTGCATCTGATAGGTTGGCTATCTCTTCATTGCTTAGTTATATTTTTTCTGGAGTTTTTATCTGTTCTTTCATTTGGGCCTTTTTTTTTTTTGCCTCAGTGCTCCTGTTACATTAAGGGGCGGAGCCTTAGGTATTCACCAGGGTGGGGTAACCCACGTTGTTGCGTTCTGATGCTGTCTTGGGGGAAGGGGTCTGAGAGGGAATAATGGCGCTTGCTCTGCTATCTGCTGGCTTTCAGTCACTTCCCCCACTACCCACAAGCAAATTGGGCCCTTCTGTGCTGGTTCCCGGGTGGGTGGGCTTATATACATTCTAGGACCCTGTGGGTCTCTCCAATGAACTCTTCTATGAGGCTGGGAGCTCCTCCTGCTGCCGCCTCAACCCCCACAGGAGTTTTCAATCGGTGGTTTGAGGGTTTATTTCCCAGCGTGGGAGCACTGGGCTGTGCAGTCTGTTTCACTCCCCAACTGTTCCTTTATCCTCACGTAAATGCGGGGCCACCCACTCCACCAGTCTCGGGTCTGCCAGCCGCAGTCTCGCAGGCCAGCTGCAGCGTTGCCCATCCTGCTCCACAAACCGCAGCCTTGCCTGGAGCCCTCTCCACCCGGATCTCCCCTCCCACCGGTCTGGATGAACATGTCTTCTTTAACTCCTTGATTGTCAGACTTCCATACAGTTCTATTTTCTGTCAGTTCTGGTTGTTTTTTGTTTTTAAATTGTTGTTGTCCCTCTTTTGGTTGTGCGAGGAGGCACAATGTGTCTACCTACACATCCATCTTGGCTGGAAGTCTAAAAATACTAATTTATAAAGATATATGTACTCCTATGTTCATTGCAGCATTATTTAAAATATCCAAGACATAAAAACAACCTAAGTTGGTGAATGACTGGATAAAGAAGATGTGAGAATATATGTTGATATATCCAATGGTAAAATACTCAGCCATTAAAATTTTGAGTTTTTTATCAGAAAAATTACTTATATTTATATCATTAGGGTTTTTTTCTGAGATTTTTTCTTGTTCTTTCATTTGGAACATATTCCTTTGTTTCCTCATTTTGTTTGACTTTCTGTGTTTGTTTTTATGAATGAAACAAAACAGCTACCTCCATCTTGAAGTAGACTTGTGTAAGAGTGACCTGTGTATAGACTGCATGTGCTAGGTAGCTTTGACATCCTGGCAGGCTGGCCAGCCAAAGTGGGGCAGGCATGACTGAATTGGCTAGGGCATGCAGCTCCGGGGGCCTTCAGGTAGACCAGCTGGCCAGGTCTAGAATAAGCATGAGGAAAGTTGGCCTAAGCCCCATGGCTTCAGGGGCACCTTATCAGGCCAGCTAGCTGAGTCTGGACTGGTCGCTGGATGAGGTGGCCCAGAGCATGGTGTGGCAACCTTGCAGTCTATACCAAGGGTTTGGACTAAGTTCCCACTCATGCTGTGTGGCTTGAGGGGGAACATAAGCAATGGAACTTGCTGGCTCCTCCAGTTCTGGAGAGTTCCTGCAGTTCTCTACCCATTTGGCAGGCATCTTGGTGTTAGTAAATAGTTTTTGTTTTTTCATGTATAATATAGGTACACTTTAAAACATTGTTTTATTGCTGTGCTCAGGGAAGGTGAGTCTGCACATGGGCTCCTCAGTGATATCCCTCCCTACTGCAGGTCGCCCCACGGGGGTAAGGTTTCCACGGTTACTGCATCTCTCTCCTCCCCTTCTCTATGTGGTCCGTCTCTCCTTTGATGTACAGAGGCTGTTCAATCACCCTCAGTTGTTTTTCAGAAGGAGGTGCTATATTTGTAGATATATATTATTCAGTGTGTCTCTGGAGGTGAGTTCAGGGTCTTTCTACATCTCCATCATGTTAAATGATGAATTTTTACTATCTTTATTTGAAATTAGTTGAGCCTAAGATAATGCCACCATGGTGAGTTTTTTTTGTTTTGTTTTGTTTTCAATTACTATGGCTAACAGAAGTGATTAATGACATTTGGATAAGGTTGGAGGATTGTACACTTCTTCCGACAGTAGCTGTTATAGTGAATGGTGGGGATTTGTAATGAGTAATTAGTGGATCTATGACTTCATGCTCCTGAGCCATTTCTGTTAGAACTATAATAATTTGTTGGTATTTAAAATACAAAATTAATGGAAGCCAACTAGAAAAGTCTAATCAAGCAATAGTCCATTGACAATAGTGGGAGCAGCTACAATAACTATAGTTTGGCTAGGAAATTAGTTCCTGGAAGAAATCAATTTCCAACAGAACTCTCCCTGTCCAAAGGTAGTGAAGAATAAGAAAAGTTCACATTAATATTAAAAAGACTAACTGTCGCGAATTCTGGCCCGTGGAATTCGAAAGCTATGGCAGGCACGAGAATAAACTCACATGGAGTATACTGGACTAGAAATTCCAGGACCATGCAACCCCTCCCTTATGATATGGGAGAGGCCCCGAGCCTTGTCTTGATCAGTCTTTTATTGCTGTTTTAGGGGGTATTATATCAGGATGGTCTTTATTAACTGTGCATAGATTGTAGGTTAGAGTTAGGTGGTAGACATCAAGGAAGGTACATCAAAAGGAGAAATATGCAAATGGAAAGACAACAGGCTTGGGCTGAACACGAAAGGATTGTCAACACTGGTATAAGGAAGCTAGGTATTCATTAGCATAAGTTCTTTTGATCCAGGGAGAGAGAGGTTTTAGCATGAGCAAGTTTTAGCTCTAGGAAATATGCCATCCTGATTTACCCACAGGAAATTCCACGGTCACACACGTGGGGCCTGCTTGCCGTCCCATCTTGCACGGGAGTTTTTCTCTCTTAGACGTGAAACATTGGAGCTACATTTCCCACGGTGAGATGCATGAATTCCTTTTAACTAACATGTCTGTTTATTCCCAAAGCCAGTGCTGAAAGTCTACCAAGATCATAAGAGGCCGGAATACATACATGAACAGAATCGATTTCAGTTGATCAGTTCTGGAATCATAAAACCACGAGGAAGCATTGAAGAAAGTTCTACCAAATTACCTGTTCAGCTTCTTCAGCATACAGATGCTTTGAAAAAAAAACAGGTATCATATTTAAAGTACTTAATTGGTCATTTTTATGTAATTTTAGTTGCTAAACTGCTTTTAATGCATAAAAATAATGGCAAAATCCTTTCCTATCAGGTTGTATAAAGGATTTGGGAAGTATAATATTTCTTAGTTCTTCCTATTTAAGGAAAATTTGGGTGGTAAAGGAAAATCATAAAAGAAACTTTCAGCATCCATACAGTGTCTCCTGATCTTCTCTTGCATGTTAAAAGAACACGTAATGGTGTTTTAACTTTTATGAAATTTTCATCATTATTCCCAAAAAGGGTGATCTTAGAAGACCTTGATAAAAGGCAATAATATAGAGACTGAGCTAGATAGATAACTTTTGTAACTGGTGAGAGTTATTGAGTGGTGAAGTTGCCTTGCAAGCAATAAGTGAATAAGCTCTGGGAAGAAATGACCGGAGTATTGGTTTATATAAATACCTGTGAATAATTAAGGAAAGAAACAGAAATCAGTGGGAGAAAGTGTGGAGGATACATACAATAAAAATACCAATAGAGCCAAGATTTCTCTGAGCTTTTTATTGAGAGGGTCCTTCCACATTTGTTAGGCGTTTCAGTGCTAATCGTCTTTCAGGCATTGGACTAGAGGACATCGGGCGGAGAGTGCACAGCAAGATAGCAGTTTGTGGAGCGGTACAGGCAATGCTGCAGCTGCCAGGAGAGACCCATGGTGGGCACGCTTGGCCAAAACTCAGCCAGCTCACTCAGCGAAACCCGCAGCTAGCTGACCCGGACACAAAGGGGCTGAGACTGGTGGACCGGGCAGTCCCTCATTCACGCAGATAAACTGGGAGAAAAAGTTGGGGAGCAGAATAGACCATGCAACCCACTATCGTGAGGAACTAAAGCCTCAAACCGCCAATTGAAAACACCTGTGGGGGTTGAGGCAGCAGCGGGAGGAACTCCCAGCCTCACAGGAGAGTTCATTGGAGAGACCCACAGGGACTCGGAACTACACAAGCCTGCCAACCCACCCCAGAGCCAGCACAGAAGGACCCAACTTGCTTGTGGGTAGCAGAGGAAGTCCGGAGAGCAGAGCAAGCACCATTGTTCACTCAGGCTCCTCCCCCACAGACAGCGTCACAACACAACGATGTGGGTTACCCCACCCTGGTGAACACCTAAGGCTCCACCCCTTAAACTAACAGGTGTGCCAAGAAAAAAATGGCCGAAATGAAAGAACAGATCAAAGCTCCAGAAAAAATACAACTAAGTGATGAAGAGATAGCCAACCTATCAGATGCACAGTTCGAAACACTGGTAATCAGGAAGCTCACAGGATTGGTTGAAATTTGGTCACAGAGGAACAAATGAAGGATACGCTAAAGGAAATGAGGGGAAATTTGCAGGGAACCAATAGGAATGAGAAGGAAACTGGGACTCAAATCAACTGAGTGGACCAGAAGGAAGAAAAAACCATTCAACTAGAAAAGAACAAAGAAACAAGAATTCAAAAAAATGAGGAGAGGCTTAGGAACCTCCAGGACATCTTTAAACGTCCCAACATCCGAGTAATAGGGGTGCCAGAAGGAGAAGAGGAAGACCAAGGGATTGAAAACTTATTTGAACAAATAATGAAGGAGAAAATTCCCTTATCTGGCAAAGCAAATAGACTTTCAGGAATTCCAGGAAGCTCAGAGAGTCCCAAAGAAGCGGGACCCAAAGAGGAACACACCAAAGCACATCATAATTACGTTACCCAAGATGAAAAATAAGAAAAGAATCTTAGAAGCAGCAAGAGAAAACGAGACAGTTACCTACAAAGGAATTCCCATAAGACTGTCAGCTGATTTCTCAAAAGAGACCTTTTAGGCAAGAAGGGGCTGGAAAGAAGCATACCAAGTCATGAAAGGCAAGGACCTACATCCAAGAATACTCTATCCAGCAAAACTTTCATGTAGAATGGAAGGGCAAATAAAGTGCTTGTTAGATAAGGTCAAGTTCAAGGAGTTCATCATCACCCAGCCTTTATTATATGAAATGTTAAAGGGATTTATATAAGGCATGGAGGGTTATCAACAGGGGAGTGGGAGGAGGAGAGAGGGGGAAAAGTTACAGAGAATAAGTAGCATAAATGGTAGGTAGAAAACAGATGAGGAGGTTAAGAATAGTATAGGAAATGTAGAAGCCAAAGAACTTATGTGTATGACCCATGGACAAAAACTAAAGGACAGGGAATGGGGGGGGGGTGGAGGGGAATAAAGGGGGGAATGGGACAACTGTAATAGCATATTCAATAAAATATATTTAAAAAAAAAAGAAAAAGAAAGAACAGGAGAGAAATTGTATGGTAACCAGAATGAAGGGAGAAAGATGGAAAGAAATGTTAGGTGTGGCTTGTACTTGACTGAGTCTGTAACTAAGTGAAGAATTAAGTATAGAGTTAGAGGTTGAAGGGAAATGTGGAAGAAAGGGGATATGCCATAAAAGAATAAGGGACTTAATTTTAGAAGAGGGTCACTTGGTGGGGGGTGGGGGTGGTATTGATTTCTGAGAATGAGTTTAGAAGGGAAGTGCAACAACAAGGATTTCCTGAGAGATGAATGGATGGATAGATGGATGGATGGATGGAAGAAAGGAAGGAAGGAAAGAAGGAAGGAAGGAAGGAAAAGGAAAAGTTGGAGACTTTGTTTCTGGTTATTAAGGAAGATAGACTTATCAGAGTAGACTGGACATATGTCACAGAGGATGTTCAACACCTTATCAATAAATACTTCCTTTATTCCATCCTCCCACCCCTGAAAAATCTGAATTTATGTGACTACTTAAATGGAATCACATCTTCCTACTAAGTTATGTATAGGCATACCTTGTTTTATTGCCCTTGGCTTTATGGTGCTTCACAGGTATTGCATTTTTTAAAAAGATTTTATTTATTTTTTAGAGAGAAGGTAAGGGAGGGAGAAATAGAGGGAGAGAAATATTAATGTGAGAGAGAAACATTGATCAGCTGCCTCTTGTACTTGCCCCAAGTGGGGACCAGGCCTACAACCCAAGCATGTGCCCAACCAGGAATCGAACCGGCAACCATTTGCTTTGTAGGATGATGCCCAACGAAGTCAGCCACACTGCCCAGGGCTGAGTGTAGCATTTTTTTACAAATGGAAGGCAAGGCCCTTTATCAGCAAAAAGACTATATTTTGATTTATTACAATAAGTACTTTTTTATGGTGGTCTGGAACTGACAACACAATATATTTGAGGTATGCCTGTAATTAGAAATTATGCTCAGACAAAAATGTGTAGGCCTGTTATTGAAGAAATCTCTCATTTAGTATGCAGCAAAACTTTTTAAAGGAAATAATGACAAAAATAAATGCATTTTTGTTTAAATATTAATACTATAGTCTCATAAAATATTAAAGTTGACTCTTGCCCTTTTGAAACAGCAGAACAAGCAAAGTGTATTTTTTCTAGGTTTGAGTATCTCGTTGTTTATTCTTTTACATAATCAAACAGTGCCGCTGTTGCTATCCCTGGCCAATAAGTGAAAAAGAACTTTTCATCTTTTGACTTCAAAAATGTGTTTCCTTCAGCTCTGGGCTTTCCAGACTACTCCTCTCAAACTCCTATTCAACATGGTATATTTAATTAAAGACAGAGAATAATGATCCCTGTAAATACAAACTTTCTGGGGAAGTTGCTCCACAGAGCTTATGATAATAAATCTCTTGTAGAAATGGCAGCCTCTATTAGCTATGTTAACAGGCAATAAAAAGATCGTATATGTATTTACATCAATTATTCAACAAAGCAGGTCTGTGATGGTGATTCTCTATCTTAAAGGTAGTTACATTTGTACTGTCGGAGAGACAAGGTGGTGACTATTGGAACTGAGGGTCAAATTTCTTCAAACATGGCTATGGACCTCCTCTGTAAGAGGAGAGGATGTGGGTGAGGCTGCCCGGAAGTTTGCTGCAGAGGAACAAAGGAGTGTGAGTGGCACTGAGAGTGCAGACTGTGCAACTCAGGGGAAAGCGCAAAGCTCAAGGGTGTGAGCGTGGTATGCACTTAGCCTTGATGCTCCGAGGGTAGTTCACGAGACAGCAGCATCTGCATCTCTTGGGAGCAGGTTAGCGATGCAAAATCTTAGGCTTCATCCCAGACTGACTGACAGAAGCTGCATTTTAACATGACACCCAGCTAATTCACATACACACTGAAATGTGAGAAGCAATGGTCTCCAGAACTGGTAATTATGAGACTATTACATAATGATTCCCAATACTCAATGTAACTACCCCTCACATTCACAAAAAAACTATAGTTTGTTATGAGATATGACTATAGCTGTGTAAGTTGTCAGTCATTTGAAAGCATCAGGTGATCAGACAAGGTGAGGAAGTTGAGGCTGCAGCGCGGGGAAGTGCAGAGCCTCTGAGCAAGGAGAGTGGTGGGCTCCCATGAACGCCAGAGAGCTGGTAGTGTTTTGATGTAATAAATATTGAGTTACAGAAGAGGAAAAGGCAAGAGGAGCTGATGCTGGGCTGTTTTGTGGAAAGGGAATGGATATCCGGTGAGGGAGTACTGAGAAGTATTATCACTGCGTGACAATTGTTTGAAACTTTTCAGGTCCAAAATTCTTGCCTTGGAGCCCTGGAATCTCAGGTAGTATAATAATTGGTCCTCGAGGTTAATATTTTGTCACTTGTTTATGGCTCTTTTTTTTCTGCAAATACTCATTTTTTTCTGTGCCTATGAGTTTGTTTATTTATTTATTTATTTATTTATTTATTTATTTATTTATTTTGTTTAATCCCTTCCCCATTTTGGCTTTATTTGGATCCACCAGCCCTCTGCTGAGGTCTTCTCTCCCTCTCCTCCCAAACTGCCACGGACCAGCAGCACTGGAAGAAGAGGTCTCCACAGGACGACTTCCTCAACTTACCCTAAGTACATTTTCCAAGACCGGGAAGAAGTTGTTAAAGCCAATATTCGTAATCCCTTGCAAATCATGAAAATACTACGTGAAAATGAACATATTGGATTTCTTTATATGATTCCTGCAGTGCCCAGGTCTTCCATTGAATATGATACATATAATCTGAAGTAAGTTCTCTTTTATGAATAATTTATTAACATTAGAAATTGCACATAAGATTGCAGTGTTAGTATAACTGGTTTGGTATTAATGATAAATATGATAAAATATAATTTTGGTTATCATCTAATGATAAATGAATCTTAAACACAGCAGTTTTATTTATTTTTTTTCTTTATTTGTAGACATCTATTTGACAGATAGATGCAATTATTATCTCTATTTTACAGGTGAGGCACAAAGTGGTTAAGTAACTTACCCTAGATTGTACAATAAGAAAAAAAACAGTCCGGCTTTTGAAGCGATGTTCTTAATCTCTATGCTCCACTCCCTGCCGAGATGAAAATGGCGGTGCTCACGAGACCCCCATGAGACAGAGAGCTCGCTATCAGAGAATGCCTTTACTACCCACCAACAGTGGGGAAGCCATGAAAGCATTTTCCATAATTTCCAAACCTATTATTATAATCTTTCTGATTAAGAAAATAAGATATGTCATAGTTCTACAGAGACACCTATGGAAAATATTCTCAGAGAGAAAATAAGTTATAGGATAAACACGGTGATGAAAAGGATTAGAAATGAGGCAGTATAATTAGAATGATCTCAAACTTGGAGTTGTGAACCTCAGTAATATTCTTATTCTTTTGCCTAAATATCTTATTTGTATGGAAATGTTATCAAATTAATCAGTAGTGCCAAGCAAACTATATCAACACCTTACCAAAATATATCTACCATACCCAGAAAAGGGTTTGTACTTTTTAAGGCATGTGCAAGAACAGAATATGAAACCAAATTATGTTTTTATATTATCATTTAATCAAAAAGTTTGGAGTGCAAAAACATGCAATTAATACCTAATATCAAAATGATGTACTATTGCAGAGTTGCAATTTTACCAGCCTATGTAGATTTTCAAATTCTATTTGGAACCAGAAAGGCAAAGGAAACCAATCAATAATACTGGTAGATTACCATGTGAGATGACAGAGATTACCATAATCTAAGACATTATTAAAGGATTATTACACAAATAAAGTCTTATCGCATATTGATGAATGTAGATGTTAATGTCTGCTAAATAGCAACACTACTTAGAATCCCTGAAGTGAAGTTTTTGGAAGAATTTTGTTCTGAGGAGGAGCATAAAAATACTGTGGGGGATGAGATATTCAAGGCAAGTGAGATATAATGGAAATATTCCTTAGAAGTGTATATTCTATCTAGAGTTTATTCGGACAATCCTGAGGCTCAAATAATAATAATTGTTTTATTCACAAAGAAACTCCAATATGTAACTATTTCTCTGCAATTATGAATTTTTGAATAGTTTTAACATAGAAACAATTAGGGTTTTGTTTTACACTTAACCTTTATCTTATTGTTCTAAACTACCATAGGAGCTTCATAAATTTTATTTTCCTAAATTCCTAAATATATTTTAATAACTTGCTATATCATAATATATTTCACACTTGGTCTACTATTGAATAGTTGAGTTCAACATTTCAAGAGTAAAGCTAAAATTGCAGAAAGTATATTTGTGCCTGTAAGAAAGTTCTTATTTTAAGAAGTTTTAGAGAATTGGTCCTTTGTATTCTCATTATTTTGTTTCCTTCACCTATCTCTACTTTTTTATGCCGTTCTTGCTTGTCTTCTTTACTTGATCTATTTCCTGTAATATATAAAGTTGAAGTATACTTTTGATGACATTTGAAAGAGGGATATCTTGAAAAATCAATTTCTGAATAATATTTATTTTGTTATGTGATAATTTAGACATATTTTTAGCTTAATCTGGGTCTTGATTCTAATTTTATCTAAATAACATTTTTGCTTTGCTCTTTCTCATAATTCTGGCTAGCATAAAACTTTTTTACATTATTATTATTGAATAGTTTACAAAGAGTTAATTATAAATAAAAACTTATTCCCCAGCAGCTTTCATATGTGGCTATTATGTAAAAATCTGTAATTGATTTTTTTAAAACATCATGTAACTGAAATTATAAACTATATCATCAAGGTTGTGAAAACTTTAAGAGCTATAACTGTTGCTTAAAAACCAGCTCCTCCTCCTTTTCTTGAGTAATGTATTTAATCTAAATTAGTTTGTCAGAATTTTTAGAAATTTTAAATAATATTTGTTTTCCAGAAATCTTTTATCTCTTTAAAACAAAAAGTAATATAATTGCTTAATTTTGTACTGAATACTTTATTCACTTGCCCCAATTTCTATTTTTATAGAGTTGTAAATTATGAGAATATCAACAAAAATGACTACTATACCATTAGCAAAAAGGCAGTAACACACATTTATAATGATGACATTGAATTTATCGAAATTGATCGATGGGAACAGGAATACCTGTATCACAGAGAACTCAGTAGGATTCCATTATTTTCACTTTTCCGGAAATGGAAGGCTTTTAGTGTGTGGAAGAAGAATGTGCGCTCCAAGAAGATCAGTGGATCTCGAAAATCTCTACAAAAAAATTTGTTCATTGTGAATCATGTATGTATTTGTTAATCATATTTTAAAAGAACTACAGAAAAACAAAGCGTGAATCTATTATAGGTGTTGATACAGACTATCCCTGAAATAGAATAGATCATCTAATATGCTATTTAATATTAACTAAATGATGACAATTTTCATCCTGTCATCGTTTAAGAGTCTGGCAGTCTAGTGCTGTTTCTGAATTTAGGGCTGTAAAATGCATAAGTATGAGACTTGCACAGGTCCCCTTTGATAAGAAGCAGCCTCGGGTTTGGATTCATGACCCCTTTGTTGTTGATCAGGAAATTGGTGTATCTTTTTGAGCAGTATGGGCTGGGAAGCCCTATTACCACCTCTCATCTTTGCGATATTCTAGACTTTTTAGTCCAAAATAACTTGGGAGCTTGTTTTCATGGGCCACTACCTCCCAGGGTATCACGTGTTTCCTTTACACTTCAGAGAAAATTTTAATGTTTACTTTGGAAGACAGAGTAGGTAATCATGAAAAATGTTACTGTTCAAGTGTGTGTGTGGCCATATTTAAAATCTCTACCAATGCAATGATTTCAATTTGCATTAGAAGTTTTCTACTTAGCACCTGGGATGAACTGGCATCACCATTAGTCACCACCCTCTCAAATCAGAAGATTCAAGTTTGCTTTTTATTCACTTTGCATATGGTAATCTGAGAGATCATTAGCAAGACATCAGACATACAATAAAGTAACATTAAAAGAATATGGCTAATGCCAATATTAGAGCAAAACAAATGCATAAGATGAACTATCTCAGGTCATCCATTCCACCAGGCATTCTGAGTTGTGGAGAATATTCTAATCCTTCTTGATATCAAATTCAAGCCCTAGATCTCTAATTTCATGAAGGATCCATCGATTATTTGGACCTGTTTTACTACTTTTTTCCACTTTTCAGCTTCATCAGGTCTTGGATACTATATATTTCCTAAATTTGTTACTAGGTCTAAAATAGTTCTTTCTGCATTTGTCTCTAAAATTAACCTATCAATCCTTAAAGCTTGTTCTCTTATTATATGTGCTGAGTTGTCATTCTCTCTGTCCACCATTCATACCAATAACATTTTGGCCTTGATAAAATCTTTTCTTAAATGTGGCCCTAGCAAACTAGAAAGTTCTCATCCTTTTAATCTTATATTGACCTAAATAACAGACCCATTTATGTTGGCTTAAGTATCTGTTAGATGTTGTAATAACCCACACATTTAACACTAGTCTTATATTTGCAATCAGTTCATTGGAGGGAGTGGGGCTAATTTCCTCAGACTAGGTTGAAGGGAAAGGTAAAATTTTATAAATGTTTTCCAGTAACCAATATTGGAACGTGTGCCTATATTTCCTTGTAATAACTTTAGTGAAATATAATTCATGTACTATGTAATTCACCTATTTAACGTATACAATTTAATGATTTCAGCATAAAAATTCTGAATTTTTATGGTGTCCATTTTATCTATTTTTTCTCTTACTGTTTGTAGTTTTGGTATTATATCTTAAAAAGCTTGCCCAGTCTAAGGTCACAAAGAATTACTCCTAAGTTTTCTTTTAATTGTTTCATAGTTTTCGCTCTTACCTTTAGGTCCTTGAATCATCTCATGTTAATGTTTGCTTATGGCATGTTGTAGGAGCCCACCTTCATTTCTTTGCATGTGGCTCTCCAGTTGTCCCAGCACCATTTTTTGCAAAAACTTTCTTTCCCCATTGAATTGTCTATTTGTCTTTGTCTGTCCTCATGCCAGTAACACACTGTCTTGAATACTGTAGCTTTTTTTTTTTTTAATACTGTAGCTTTGTAGTTAGTTTTGAAATTAGGAAGTGTGAGTTCCCTGGTCCCCTTGAACTTCCACATAAATTTTAATATCAGATTGTCAGTTTCTGTGAAAAAGTCAGTTGTGATTTTGATAGAGATTGTCATTTTAACAATATTATTTTTTCTGGTCCATGAACATATAACCCCTCTCCATTTACTTAAATATTCTTGAATTTCTTTCAACAATGCTTTGTAGTTTTTATAGTATATATTTTCAATTTCTTTGTTAACTAAATATTTTATTATATTTGATATTATTGTAAGTGGAATTGCTTTCTTAAATTTCATTTTAGATTTTATATATATAGTAGAATATATATCAATAGCATATATACATATAGTGTGTGTAATTACTTAGAATATCCCTTTGTAATTAAAATATAACAGTATATTTTATTTTTATATATTGAGCCTGTTTTTAGAAACTTACAGAATGTATGATTGACTCTAATTGGCTTGTATGTATGTGTTTCAAATGTTTCTTTGTGTGTATTCCTTAGGATATTCTATGTACAAGAATATGTCATCTGCAAATAGATATTTTTACTCCTCCTTCCCATCATGGATAACTTTTATTTAATTTTCTTGCCTAAGTTCCCTGGCTAGAACCTTCTGTTGAATAGAAGTGGCAAGAGCAGAAATACTTGTCTTGTCCCTGATCTTAGAGGGAAAGCTTTTAATCTTCTACTGTTAAGTATGATGTTCTGAAGAAGTTGCTTTCTGCTCCTAGTTGTTCAGTGTTTTTATCATGAAGTCATTATGATTCTGTCAAATGCTTTTTCTGCATCTATTGAGATTATCATGTAATTTTTCCTTTATTGGTATAATTTATTATAATAATTGATTTTCAGATACTAAACCAGTCTTGCATCCCTGGGATAAATAATTTTTGATCATTATGAATAATCCTTTTTATATGTTGCTATATTTGGTTTGCTAGTATTTTGTTGAGGATATTTGCATATGTATATATATGCATATATAGGAAAACACTTTTTTCTTTCCTTGGGATGTGTTGGGATTGGGTTTTAGTATTAGGGTAGTGCTGGCTTTATAGAATGAGTTGGGAAATATTCCCTCTTTTTTTTTTGGTAAGAGTTTATGAAGAATTGGCATTAATTTTTTTGAAATGTTTGGTAGAATTCACCAATGAAGTAATCTGGGACTATGCCTCCTTTTCCTAAATGTCTTCTAGTCTCCTACATTTCCAGATTTTACTTTTCTCTAGATTTAGATATGTATTTATTATTAATTTTTCAGTATTATGTAATGCTGCCCATGATTTTAACCTTCTAGGTACTTGATGATTTTGCTGATTTTCTAATAATGTGTGATTTTGTTCTACATGATACTTTCAGATAGTTTTCTGTTATTTTTACATTCACTCAAACATTGTCATTCATTTATTTTCATTTGAATGACCCTTTGTAATTAAAATCCTTCCATTTTATTTTTAGTTAGTCATTACTTTGCAGACTCTTAATTTCATAGATTTATATAACTATTCCTCCACTTACGAAGGGATGTCCCTTGTCCCTTTTGCTGAAGCATTTTGTACACTGGGTCAGAAATGTACATGAGAACACAAGCCTAGAATCTCTGGCTGGACCAAGACCTACAACTCTAGTGAGTTCTGGAAGTGCCAAACTGTGCAGATCAGCCAGATGTTCCGATGATTCGGGTTAGGGCAAGTTGAAGGTTTGGTGCCATGGTGAATGCAAGACTAGCACACCCTAAGGGTTCCTGCATTCCACCAAAGCACATGGTGTCTCAGCATGACCCTGATTTTTATAGAATTTTTTATAGCAAATGCAGCTCTTCTACACTTATCCTCCAAAGTCACTACTGCTCCCCTATAGGCTTTCTGACCCAGTCACCAACCCCCAGATGAATAACACTGATTTCCCATCTCCGAAGTATTGACACTCCTTTCAATGCAACTGGCAAAAACTCAAATTAAGTGAACTTTAACAACAATAACAAATAAAACCTCATGTGATAAGGAAGTTCAAGGGGCGAATAATACCTTTATGCATGGTTGAATTCAGCAATCTTGTCATCTTTATTTTTTCCTCTTTTCATCTTTCAGGTCTCTATCTCTCTGTGTCTATTTCATTCTTAGTTTGGCTTTTAGAATGAACACCACCTCCAGCTTTAGTTGCAGCTGGCTCTTTCAGTGAAAAGAGAGTATCTCTTGCTGGAGATGCTGGAGAGAACACTGATTGGCTCAGTTAGTCCACATGCCCAGTCTTGAACCAATCACTGCACAGCTAGGAGTACTCTGATAAACCAGGCCTGGATGTGTGCCAATTCCTCATTCATGTGATGAAGAAAGTGAGGGGTCAGCCTTATCAAAACCACATGGTAATGAGTCTCTCAGAAGAAAGAGGGATTCTATCACCAGAGGAATTGTACATAGGTCAAACAAAGTGACCTGGGCAGCAAAAATTATACCTATCTCAATCTTTCACATATTGAAACCCACCATCTAGGTGACAAATTCTTCCTCCTCTTGTAATCCTGCTGATAACTCAAAATAACGCTTAATCCTTATCTCCTTCAAGGGGCACTATTGATATAACAGCCCAAGAATGAACCACCTAACCCAGATCCATCTGAAATTTAGTAACAAACAGTAAAAAAAAACAAGGCAGGGGAAGGGGTCGGGGGTGGTTGACACCTCCAGTCTCTCCTATATCCACAACTGCTTTCACATCTGTCCTTTATGCTGACAGCCAAGTATTTAGGTTAAGCTAAACTAATTTCTTAGATTATATACTTTTCCTTCCAAAGAATTCCCCACAGTCTAAATTCTCACTTTTTAGCAGATCATCAATGTCAATTCTGCTTTCCACCTGGATCCTTACTTTTTGTACCTTTACCGAATAGAATTTATAATTTTGCTATAAGGGCTTTGTCCAGAGTCCTTTACTCTGGACTTCCTTGCTTTCACTGCCCCATTTTTATTACATTCTCATCCCTACTCCTGTACTCAGTTTATTTAGTTTCTTATTTCAGTTAATAGACTTAGCCTCTACACTTTTGATTCTTTTTTATTACGCAAATTCTCCCATGAGACGAGCCTTAAAGGTTTCCAAATGTTTTCTCCCAAAACTCTCTTCATTTAGGACTCTATTAATTATAACTTCCCTTTACACTTAGACTAAATAAAGCACTAAATGTTGGTCTAACTGTTGTTTGTCCTATTTTGAAAACTCCCCCAAAAGTGTATAATACATAAACTAGTGTTACATACAAATAAATTAATGGTAACTTTATATAATGTATTTGCTCCTCCTTTGATTAGATCAGAGGAAGTCACATGAATGTCCTTGGAACAGTCTTAAAGTGTGTGCCTTTGAAGCCAACAACCTTGAACTCAGATTTATGATGTTGGCACCAAGAAAGATTAAGTTAAGATCATGCAGCAGAATTTCACAAAATGCTTCCTCTCACTTCCCCAGCTCACATTGCAAGATAGGTTTTTCATAGTGGCTGAACTTTCTATTCAGCAACTTTTTACCCACTGAAAATTTAAAGTTAAATTCGTCTTTGTTCTCTGTCACCTTCTCTTAGATTAGTGATTTTCAACCGGTGTGCCACAAGAATTTTTAAAACATGCAATACCTGATTATTCAGTCAGAGACACTGACTTCTTTTCCCTTAGATGGTCAAATAAAAAATGACAACAGCAAACAAAACAATAGCTGTCCACTGTGAATGAATCAAAATTACACCTATTTTTTTGTCAGATTGGCAAAAAATACATTGTTTGGCATGCTGCAGAATTTTAATAATTAGTGTTTAAGTGGGCCAAGAGATGAAAATCACTGTCTTAGATCAGTACCATGGTCACTAGATATTGTAAAGTCTTGAAGGTAACACAAAGAACCTTTCAGTAGCCCCTGGCCAAACCAAGTGAAATTTAAGATTTACTAAGTCCTCTGTAACTCGCCCTCAATTTTATAGCTAAAAATGCATATATTCAAAATAAAAAAAAGGAATTCAGACAATTTAAATCTGATAATTCAAAGAAAACTTTTAGAACAAAATTTCAGAAGTGTTCCTTTTAATGTACGCATGTGTAGTTGTAGCTACAGTAAACATATGGAGCTATTTTCCTTAACCATTCTTGCTGTCTAAATATACTTTGAAAAGACAGGTTTAAAAAAACAAATGATGTTGTATGTCTATTTTCATTCAGTATTTGCGGCCAGCTCTTCTTAAAATAAATGAACTGTGTTATCAGTTGAGTTTTATGAGGCTTTGTTATATTGAAAAAGGTCACACCTACACCCTGCAAGAATTTAAGGCCACGCAAGTCATACGGCTGGAAGAGGTGAGGATTTTGTCTACAAGTTTCAAGATCTCTTTCTATTATTGCTACTTCGGTACCACTAATTATGCACGTCCATATCTAGGTGACAAAGAGCCTACAGGAATTTCGAAATGAGGCCAAAGACGTGGTGAGGAGGGCCTGCCGCACCGCCCTGAGCGCCGCGGGCTTTGTCCCTGACGACTGCGCACAGTATGGTAGGGGGGGAAGAGCCTGCATAGATCAGAGGTGGTGGCTTCCAAAATATTAACTTTTTTTATACTACTTTTCTTCAGTTTAAATAATAATCTTATTTTTCAATTCTTCCAAACCTTGCTTGATAGATGATAAATTCAATGTGTATTGTAGAGGGGGGAAAATCAAAAAAATAGAGCATTTTCCTTGCATGCCCCTGCTTGTATACAGTATTTCTAACCTGGTTTCATGGCCTTTATTTCACAAGCGTTTTATAGTAAACTTGGAGCCTCTGCGCTGAAAGCCATGTCTAACCTGCTGGTACAGGCAGTAGGCTTGTTAAAATTGAAGAACTGGATGCTCTCAGGATTGGCCTCAACTGGCATGTACTCTAAAGGATAACTAAAATGCAGTTGGAAAAAGAGAGTAAAAGTATTCCTGGGAAAGAGATGGCATTGTACACAGATCAAATCCTGTTGAAGTGAATGCTAATAAACTGTCTACAGTCTTTCATTGAATTGAAATCCTTTGATGTGAAATTCTTTTAGATAACTGGACTGTTTTCTAGAGTTTGAATTATTTCATGAACCAAAGCATTTTGGGGGGGGGGTGTGTTTTAGTTTGCTTGCCTCTTAATTCATAGTGGAAAATATGTAATTTTTACACAAGAATTCTTACTGGTGTGTCTTCTGCTGTTCTTAGATGAGTATAAAGTGCAAGACAGTGGAGGTCTCATTGAGTTGCCTGCTTATACAGACTCTGAGAAAATGACATACACAGAGCAGGCCAACAAAAGGCACCATTGCATGAGGCTGACATGGTAAATGATTATTCTTTTAAGAAAAATTAAGGCATCTAACATTCTCAAGTTTCATTAAAAGTTAAAGCCTTTATTACAGGATTCACTAACAGTGTTGAGGAATTTAGAGCGTGCAGTAACCTGAATGCATGCCCTAGAAGCCTGCCCCTCAAGTGCCCTCCAGCAAAGCAGCCCCTGGGAATGGCAAGCTAGCAGAGAGTGGAGGGCATGGCCAAGGCCAAGAGCTCCTCTTTGATCTCTAAGGCTTTGTTTCTCACTAGCCCAGCATGGAGCATGGAGCTGGCTATGGTAAGAAGTCGAGCACAAAAGGATTTGTACATAGCTGCATTGTCACACAAAGTCCCACCGTTTTCCTAAGGAAGGTTTTGCCACTGGGACACCAGGGAGGAAAGCCTTCCTGCCAGGGCCTAACCAGGGGACCCTCCCTCATTAGGGTTAGCTCTGCCGTTGCTTACCCAACCGGATCTCAACTTTGTTCCAGAGATTGAACTTCACATCATTCTAAAACTTAATTACTACAAATCACTCCTGCAAACAGTCACCAAGCATTATCTGAACCATATGTGGCACTATAAAACACTGATCATTGTTACTCAGTGCTCACTAATTTAGTCCAAATTTTATAAATCTTAATGATGTGTCAGTTGATATATGAGATAATATGGTAATATTATCTGTGTCTCAACAGAAGTCAGTGAAGCAGTCCCTGAGGCCCCTATCATAGGCCCCTAGGCACAGGAGGCCCCTTGGGCTCCATTTAAGCAGAACAAAAAGTTACTCTGAATGCCTTACTGACTCAGTCTACTTTCTAAGCACTCGAGTAAGGATACAAATTTGCATCTTTGGGTTAGCAAATGCCATCAAACAACATTGACCCAATAGCAAAGATTTCACACATCTACCTTTAGAATTTAAGTTACAGATGTTGTATATTTACTGATTTCTTCTTTAAAGCTTTAAAAAAAAATCTTATGGCACCTTTTGGCTAGACGAGCTAGGTTTTTTCCATAACAATTGTATTGCTCTTACTATCCTATTGAATAGTTAAAACACCTAGCTAAATTGATGCTACATACTTGAATATGTTTGTGTTTTAAAACGAAGAATGTCCAAGAACAACTCTTCTGGACAACAAATCTCTGATATTGTAATATAAATGGAAATTAAAAGAGAAATTATATTTTAAAATTTAAATGCTTGCTTTAGAGTTACTTTAAAAAACATGTAGTTAATATAGAAAACTGAAGCTGTATTTTTTTCTTTTCAAGCTTTATTCGTCTAAATGATTATCTAATTGAGAACACAATGCACGTCATAACAGTAAATTCTGTTAACTCTCTTTTGAATTATCTCACTGACAAGCTAAAACGAACACCTTCACCAGATGTCATTCAGAAATGGATTACTGAGGAAAAGCATGAAGTCACTGATAAGAAGGTATATCCAGACTAAATTAATTGGTCAGCACTTACTGAGTGCTTACTATGCACTATGGCTTATGTTATTTTTCTGTGGGCTAGAAAAATGGGAGAAATGCTCAGAGGATTTCACAGTATAATCAGAGCCAACTATACACATATGAAATGGCAGAATGAAAATCAGCACGTCAGCAAATATTTAATAGAGAGGATCCACTGTGCTAAATGTTGCTGTCTCATAAGAATTTGTTAAAGGTTATTCATGTGCTCATTCAAGAAATATTTCTTAAATACCTACTGTGTACCAATTCCTGCGCTGAGTGTTGGGTATATATAGTGATGAAAAACTTTACCCAAGGAACTTACAGTTTGGGGGTCATCGTGGGCATGGGCTGGCAGAGAGAAGCAGACGAGGCGATATAAATGAAAGAAATAGGCAATGGCTTCGATGTGAGAAGAAGCACATCCCGGAAGCATACCTTTGCGCATTGAGTGGGGAACCTCTTGGGAGGAAATTGATCTTAGAGACACAGAGTAATTTGAGATATTTGAGATGAAGTAGTACAAATTTGAATGTGTGTTTCAACACAGCTAAGAGAGAAATCATATTATCCTATGTCCACATTTCCCAATAAGCCTTCCCAGACATGCTGGTGCCAGACACCTAAAAACATTGCAAGACACGCTTCCCTGGCTTCATCAAGCTTCCTACTTCCAACTCTCAGCTTCCTCCCCAGGAAGCTCAACAGTACACTTTCAAGGGCTGATGCTCTTGACTGTCATTTCCCTTTTTCTCCAAAAGTTGCATGTTAGTTGCACACTCCTTTTCATTACTTCCTCTCCACCCTTGTTCTCAATCTTTCCTTTTTCTCAATACTATGACATTTAAAAGTAATATTTGTTCAGCGCAGAAAATTTGAAAAACACAGAAATGTACAAGGGAAAACATCCTTTGCTATCCAAAGATAGCTATTTCCAAGGGGAAAAGAGGTATCATGCTTTACTCACTGCTGTATCACCTGCTTTTTCCGTGTAACAATGTTTTGTGAAAAATCTCCCAAGTCAGTATGTATTTTTCATATAATATTCTCACATAGAAATGTACTATATATCTTGTAAAATTAGTAAATAATTTTCTATTGTTGATCACTTTCTCACCACAAATAATGATGCAAAGAGCATCCTTGTCTATACATGTTTCACACATCTCTGCTATTTCCCCTTAGGAGAAATTCCTAGCTGTGGAATTGTTGGGTCAAAATATGCTCATTTGTTATGTTTTGTGTCAATCTGCAGCCTTCCTCGCAGTGTTTGACAATGAGTATTTATCCATGTGCACACTAGATAGTATCATTCATTTTCATCTTTGTTAATCTGATGGGTGTAAAGTAGTATATCACTGCTTTTAAGTGTTATATTCCTTTAATTGCTGCCCCAGTGCAGAGATGAGAGCATAGGTGGGATGATCAGAAAGACCTGGCCAGTCTGCCACTTACTAAGCAATGGGGCCTCTTCCAGATTCTGTCTTTTCATGGGAGTACCAATGACACCTGCTGCCTTTGGTTGATGTGGGGTTTGCATGAATACTTAGCACTGCCTGACACACAGTAAATACTCCGTAAATGCTGTTACTGAATGAACCATCTACAGGAAGAAAAGGAGGAGGCTGATTGATCATTTGTATGTTCCTTTTAAGAAATGTCATATTTTCCTAAACATCTGCCATTTTTCTACTTAAGTACATTACTATTTATATATTAATTATTATATTAGTATATATTTCTATTGAGTATATCAAGTGTATTTCTATTCAGATATTATTAACCTTCCATCTGCTATATACGTTACCGATATATTGTTTCAGCTCCTTCTTTGCCTTTCCATTTTGTTGATAATGTATTTTCAAGGAGAAAAATTTTACATTGTTGTGTAGTTTTTCAAGATCTGCTTTGATTTTTTAATTCTGTGGCAATATTCTTTGACAGATATGCCAACATTATAAAATCAGCTAACTGTATAAGCTTAAGTTTGCATGCCTCTCGTAACAGACAAGTTTTCTATCTCACACCTTGGTGTTCGTATCTTCATAACACTGTGACTGTGCTCATTTCAGGGGGCCCCTGTGGTGGAAAAGCAAGAAGAAGATGAATCTCTCATCCCCATGTTTCTCACAGAACTGATTTTGACCGTGCAGTCACTACTCTTTGAGCCTTCTTTGAACGACTTTCTGGTGTGTGTTTCTTCGTAGAACATCATCTAAAAGTTTAGGATTTTTTAAAAACTTCAGACAGATTAGAGGCTTGGTAGGAGCACCATCAGGAGAACATATTTTATACAAAATTTAGAATTCATTATAGGCATCCGTCAATATGAGTTCAAGAATCATTCTGTTGTAAGGACCATTTCTGAAATATTTTTAAGTATGCTGCATCTGAGAAAATGTTGCAGTTTTAGTCATTTATTGCTGTATAATAAATTAGCACAAATTTGGCAGGGTCATCAGGGAGCATGTATAAAGGCCCCATGGGCAAGGAGAAACGGGGGCAGGGGGAAGGATTGAATGTGGGAGCTGAGGGTGGTTAGGGAGGGGGGAGAGTAATGGGGGAAAATAGGGACAAATATAATTGAACAAAACAAATTTTGCAGCTTAAAAAAAACAAGCATTTATCATCTCACAGTTTCTGTGTTCAGGAGTCTGGGCACTGCCTGACTCACCCTCCGCCTCAGGACCTCCCCAGGCTGCCGTTCAGGCATCGACTGGGATGAGGGCTCCTCAGAGGCTCCACTGGAAACAGGTCCACTTCCACAGTCCCTCGGGTTGTTTGAAACATTCATCGCTATGCAGCTGTGGGACTGAAGTCCCTGTTTTCCTGAGGGGTGTCAGATGGGGACCAGCTTGGAACCTAGAAACAACCTACTGTTCCTTGCCCTGCGACAAACTCTATGTGTGGTTTACAGTATGGATCTTCAAGACCAGCTGGAGAAGCTCCTTCAGGAAGGGCCTAATCCCTCTTCTAAGGGCTTCCTTTAATCAGATCTACTCAGCACAATCACCTTTTCATGAACTCAAAGTGAACTGAATTGGGATCTTAATTATACCTGCAAAATTCCTTCAAGTTTCCATATAATGTAACCTAGTGAGGGGAGTCGTATCCCACACAGGGTGTGTGCACCAGAGGGGGGGAACCTCGGGAGCCGCTTTATAGGATTCTGGCTTCCACATTTTGTACATGCACAGATTACTAAGCCAGTCTGTCTATATTTTCTGTTAGTTGGTATACTGTGGTGCCAAAACACCAGTAATCAGGCTCTCTAGATTCTATTCTTCACTTTACAATTAATAAGCCCTTTGACTTTGGGAAACCACTTATCTCTCTGTTTATGCATCTGTAAGATGAGAAGACAGATGAGTTTTAAAGTTGCTTCCAACACCAACAGGTTATGATTCTGTAATTTATCAAACAAGCCGTTTTAGAATATTTACAAGGACAAGCAGATTGCTGAGGTCCCTGTGGTTGGAGCCTTGGTCAGAACTTCCACTGGGCTCTCATGTCCCTCTCTGGCTGAGAGATTCATGTCCTTCTCATGGACATGGACGCAGCAGGTGACACCAGAAGGCTCTGTCCAACAGCAGCTGGCTGTTCTCATTTAGCCTCAGGAGACAGGCCTTGAAAAATCATAATACTCCTTATTTCCTATTTGTTTTAGAAGTATACTCTTTATTTCTCTTTGGCCCACATGGGTATTTTTAATTCCTACACGTGAAGTCGTGGGCCATGCTCTGGACATAATTACCATGTTCAAACCACACATAAGATTTTACTTCATGTACTCCCCAAATTAGTCAGTAGCAGTGTGAACAGAACTATCATGCGTGAATTTACTAATACTTTTTATTATTATTTTGGTCATTAGTCATAACATGCATCCCCATCTAGTTTTCCAAGCACACATACACTGTAGAGCTTAAAGGAAAATTATATACCTAAGTCTTGACATCTTACATTGTTCTTGCTTGAGTTACCTAGGGCTTCCTATTTTTCCATTCTTCCTCTTTCCTGATATTTTTCAATTATTCTCTTTCCTATTGTGTTTGACTATTTATTGCTTCCACCTCTGGGAATAGACTCCCCGCTCAGTGTAATTTCTCTTGGTTTTACTCACATACCACCGTTTTTTCCCTTCTGGTCCTCTTTCTCGGAGCCTCTAAATTTTTGTCTGAACTTTGATTGTCCTGGGCTGAAGAGCTCCCTTCTCTTCACATGCTGTATACTCTTCATGTGGGTGCGTGTGTTGTGTGTGCCCATTGTTCTAACTACCACTTCTAGAATGGAGATTTGTAAACATGTATTTCCAGGTGGTACTTTTCTTTCAGACTCAGGTTAACTCTAACTCACCAAAATAAATTAAATTTATAGCTTTTTCCAAAATTCGCTCCTTCTTCCATGTCTCCATCTTAATGAAAGGCATTACCCAGAAGCCCAAGCCAGCAGTCGGGAGTCATCCTAGTTTCTCTCTTAGCTCTTTGAGATCAGCTCAGTGATTCCTGTGTGCCAGTGGGCCGCCGCCTCTCACCTGGCCTGCCATAATGGTCTGTTCTGATCTGCCTGTCTCTTCTCCTTCCAGTTCATTTTCTACATTGCAGGCAGCAAGATTGTTTCATAGGCAAGTTTGATCATGTCACTTCAAATTAAAATTTCTCCACTGCCTATGGTAGCATTTTTCAAAGGATGCTCTGTGAGATGTTGACAGAAATTCTAGGAGAAAGAGGGTTGTGATGTGCATTTGCATATTAAAAAATATGAAAAGTCCTGTTTAGCAGATCCAGAGAAGAATTCTGTTTAACTCTGTTTAACCCAAGGTTTCTTCCCAAATTTACTTGATATCGGGACCCTTTTATACTAGAGTTGTCCCTTGTCACAATCTGGGGAGTGCTGGCCTGGAAGGGACCAACAGCATCATGTCCTGTTTTTCCACACTTGGCACTTAAGCTTCAGCACCTAAATGACTTCAAGGGCCCAAACCTGCCAGCCCCCTTGGGCCTCACACACAATGACTTCCAAGGACGGTGCTCCTGTCTACAAGCCCCTGCTCATTTTGACTTATTTCAAGAAATATCCTTTCTTTAACTCATTTTCTCTAATTAGGTTTACACTCATTATAAATTATAAATTAATTAATACTCATTGAAGTGAATTTGACAAACACAAAAAAGATTAAAATAATCTGTAATTCCATGTGCCAGAAATAGAAATCTCTTTAACATTTTTATATTTTTTCCAATTTTGTTTTACTGATATACCAACATACCTAACTTACCATGAGATTTTATATGTACTTTTTAAAAATGAGATATTACATATCAGTTTTATCCTGCTCTCTCTCTCTTAACATTTATCATAAGCTTTCCCCCACATCATTGATTAATCTTTTGAAATACCATGTTGAAGGGGTGCCTATTTTTTCATTGTATAAAGTTATTACCACCTAACTGTACTCCTACTTTTGAACACTTAGGTATTTCTCTAGTAGGTTTTTATTGTAAGTAATGCGGCAGTGAGTGTCCTTGCACATGAATCTTTATTTACCTATTTCTTTCTCTTAGAATAGATTGCTAGAATGAAAATTACTGCTCAAAGAGTATAATTTTAACCCACCCTTTAAACTCTCTCTGATTCTCTTAGGCATACTTTAACCTGCCTTCCTTTATGAACTTTCTGTGCTCTGTTTATACTTCAGATACAGAACTCATCATAAAGTGTTGTATTTTTTATCTGCTTCCCTCTCTCTTTTTTTGTTATTTTATCTTTTGTAATTTTTTATGCTATTACAGATGTCCCATTTTTCCCTTTGCCCACCTCCACCCAACCCGCCCCCAAATTCCATCGCCAGTCCTCACGCTGTCGTCCATGTCCATGGGTTCTTTGCGTATGTTCTTTGACTAATCCCTTCACCTTCTTTCCATCAGTTCCCACTTTCACCCTCCCGTCTTACAGCTGTCGGTCAGTCTGTTCCGTGCTTCCATGTCTCTGGTTCTATTTTTCCTAGTTAGTTTATTTTGTTCATTAGATTCCTCTTATAAGTGAGATCATATGGTATTTGTCTTTCACTGACTGGCTTGTTTCACTTAGCATAATATTCTCCAGTTCCATCCATGCTGTCACAAAAGGCAGGAATTTCTTCTTTTTTCTGCCAAATAGTATTCCATTATGTAAATGTACCATAGTTTTTTGATCCACTCATTTACTGATGGGCACTTGTGCTGTTTCCAAATCTTGCCTATTGTAAATAGTGCTGCTAAGAACATAGGGGTGCATACATTCTTTTGAATTGGTGTGTTGGGATTCTTAGGGTATATTCCCAGCAGTGGAATTGCTGGGTCAAAAGGCATTTCCAGTGTTAATTTTTTGAAGAAACTCCATACTGCTTTCCACAGTGGCTGCATCACTCTGCATTCCCACCCACAGTGCACTAGGGTCCTTTTCCTCCCCCTTCTCACCAGCACTTGTTGTTTGTTCATTTAGTAATGATAGCTATTTTGGCAGGGGTGAGATGATATCTCATTGCAGTTTTAATTTGCATCTCTCTGATGGCTAGTGATGTTGAATATCTTTTCATGTATTTATGGGCTATCTGTATGTTCTCCTTGGAGAAGAGTCTGTTCAGGTCCTTTGCCCATTTTTTTAAATTTCATTGTCTTCCTGGTGTTGAGTTGTATGAGTTCTTTATATGTTTTAGAGATTAAGCCCTTGTCCAATGTAGCATTGGCAAATATGTTCTCCTATACAGTCGGTTCCCTTTTCATTTTGATGATGGTTTCTCTGGCTATTCAGGAACTTTTTAATTTGTTGTAGTCCCATTTGTTTATTTTTTCCTTTATTTCCCTTGCCTCAGAATATATATCAACAAAAATATTGCTACGTGAGAAATCTGAAATTTTCCTGCCTATGGTATCCTTAGTTATATTTAAGTCTTTTATCCATTTTGAGTTTATTCTGGCATATGGTGTAAGTTGGAGGTCTAGTTTTTTTTTTTTTTTTGCATGTACCAGTCTAGTTCTCCCAACACCATTTATTGAAGAGCCTTTTTACTCCATTGTATGCTCTAGCCTCCTTTGTCAAATATTAATTGACCATGAAGACATGGTTTTGTTTCTGAGGCTCTCTATTCTGTTCCATTGAGCCATGTCTGTTTTCTGCCACTACCAGAGTGCTCTGATTACCAAGGCCTTATAATATAGTTTGATATCAGGTATTGTGATTCCTCCAAATTCGTTCTTCTTTCTCAAGATTGCTGAAGCTATTTGGGGGCTTTTTTAGTCCCATATAAATTTTTGGAATATTTGTTGTATATCTGTGAAGTATGCCATTGATATTTTAATAGGAATTAAATCTGTAGATTGCTTTGGGTAGTATGGACATTGTAATGATGTTATCTTCCAATTCATGAATAGGGTATACGCTTCCATTTATCTGTGTCTTCTTCAATATCTTTTTTCAGTGTTCTGTAGTTTTCTGAGTACAGGTATCTTATCTCCTTGGTTAAATTTATTCCTAGGTGCTTTATTTTTTTCTTGTTGCTATAGTAAATGGGATTTCCCCCCTAGTTTCTCTTTCTGATAGTTCACTGTTGGTGTAAAAAAAATGCCATCAATTTCTGAATATTGACTTTGTATCT
The DNA here is from genome assembly GCA_004026765.1 of Micronycteris hirsuta. NCBI lineage: Eukaryota > Metazoa > Chordata > Mammalia > Chiroptera > Phyllostomidae > Micronycteris > Micronycteris hirsuta. Next base: position 49,344 of record PVJI01008111.1, read on the forward strand.
CGCTACTTTGCCAAATTCACTTGTCGAATTCATAAATTCACTTATTGATGGAGCCTATAGGGCTTTCTATATACAGTATTATGTCGTCTGCAAATAATGACAGTTTTACTTCCTCCTTTCCCATTTGGATGCCTTTTATTTCTTCTTGTCTGGTCACTGTGGCTAGGACTTCCAGTACCATGGTGAAAGCAGACACCCTTGTCTTGTTCCTGATCTTAAAGGAAACTCTTTTGGTTTTTGCCCATTCAGGCAGTAGGTTTTTCACATATGGCCTTTATTAGGTTGATGAATGCTCCCTCTATTCCCACTTTGATGAGTGTTTTTATTATAAATGGGTGCTAAAAAGCATTATTATCAAATGCTTTTTCTGCATCTATTGATATGATCATGTGATTTTTGTCTTTGCTTTTGTTTATGTGATGCATTACATTTATTGATTTGTGAATATTGTACCATCCTTGCATCCCTGGGATGAATCCCACTTAATCATGGTATATAATCTTTTTAATGTATTGCTGGATCTCGTTTGCTGGTATTTTGTTGAGAATATTAGCATCTATATTCATCAGAGATATTGGCCTGTAATTTTCATTCTTTCTTGTGTCTTTTTCTAGTTTTGGGATTAGAATAATACCTGTTTTGTAAAAAAAAATTTGGAGTTTCCCTTCTTGAATTTTTTGGAATAGTTTGAGAAGGATAAGTGTGAGTTCTTCTTTGAATGTTTGGTAAAATTTGCCTATGAAGCCATTGGTCCAGGGCTTTTGTGTGCCAGAAATTTTTTGATTACTGCTTCAATTTCGCTAGTTGTTATTGGTCTATTAAAATTTTCTGCTTCTAACTGATTCAGTTTTGGAAGATTGTATGTTTCTAGAAATTTATCCATTTTGTCCTGGTTGACCGGTTTCTTGGCATATAGTTGTTCATAGCATTTCTCACAATCCTGTGTATTTCTGTGGTATCAGTTGTTACTTCTCTTTCATTTCTGATTTTATTTATTTGGGCCCTCTCTCTTTTTTTCTTGGTGAGTCTGGTTAAAGGTTCATCAATTTTACTTACCTTTGCACAGAACCAGCTTTTGGATTCATTGATCCTTTGAATTGTTTTAGTTTCAATGTCATTTAATTCTGCTCTGATCTTGATTATTTCCTTCCTTCTACTCACTCTGGGCTTTGTTTGTTGTTGTTCCTCTAGTTATTTTAGATGTAGTGTTGGGTTGTTTATTTGAGATATATCAATCCTCTTTAGGTCGGCCTGTATCGCTATGAACTTCCCTCTCAGGACTGCCTTCACTGTGTCCCATAGGTTTTGGGTTGTTGTGTGTTCTTTTTCATTTGTTTCCAGGTACTTTTTGATTTCTCCTTTGATCCCATTCATTATTTAATAACATGTTATTCAGTCTCCATGTATTAGAATGTTTTTGAGTTTTTTTCTTGAGGTTGGTTTCTAGTTTCAGGCCATTGTGATCTGAGAAGATTCTTGATATGATTTCAATTTTCTTGAATTCATTAAGGCTTGTTTTGTGTCCTGCTACGTGGCCTATCTTTGAAAATGATCCATGTGTGTTTGAAAAGAATGTGTATTTTGCTTCTTTGGGTTGAAATGTTCTGTAACTATCAATTAAGTCCATTTGATCTAGAGTGTCATTCAATTCTGCAACATTTTTATTGATTTTTTATTTGAAAGATCTCTCCATTGTTGACAGTGGGGTGTTAAAATCCCCTACAATGACTGCATTGTTGTCTATCTCTTTATATTTAGGTGCTCCTATATTGGGTGCATATATGTTTATAAGAGTTATGCCCTCTTGTTGTACTGCTTCCTTAAGTATTATGTAGTAGCCTTCTTTGTCTCTTGTTATAGCTTCTGTTTGAAGTCTTTTTCATCTGATATAGGTATTGTTACCTCAGCTTTTTTTTTTAATGTCCATTTGCATGGAATATTTTTTCCAACCCTTCACTTTTAGCCTGTGTATATCTTTTGTTCTGAGGTGAGTGTCTTATAGACAGTGATGCAGACTCCCTGAGCTCCTGGAATACTGGATACTCCAGGAATGTCCTTTGAATGGGTTATGTGGACTCTCCTGTGGTATTTTGGTCTTAATTGTTATTGGACCATTCATTGGTAGCATCTCTCCTCTGGGTGGCTGACTGAGAGGCTCAACCCCTACCACGTCTTGTATGCTGTTGTAGAGGTGTTGCCAGAACAGAACAAAACAACACAAAAACACCAAAAACAAGCAATGCCCTCCCCCAACCACAACAGCAATATCAACAATAAGAGAGCAAAGAATAATAAAAGCTGAAAGAGAAATGGATTAGTAGAGAAAGGGGAAAAGGAAAAGGAATATGAGAAGACCATAGGAAAGAAAAGTGATTATGGGAGGAGAAAGGGGAAGAGAACTAGTACTAGTAATGAATTGAAAGAGGAAAATAGAAAAAAGGAACACAGAAAACGTAACATAAATAATAAAAGGAGGGAAGAAGGGAACGACGGAGTAATCAAAGTAAAATAGGCGATGTGAAAGAAAAAATAGAGCACCAAAAATAAAAGAAAAATAGATAAAAAACAATAAAAAGGCTATGAAAAAGAAGAAATAGTGAAAATAATGGAAAAAGATCCAAGTGGATTGGTCCCAGCTTGGTGCTTCTTTTCTGGTTTTTCCGTTTGGATGCTGCTCTGATGTTTGAGTCTGGTGTGAGCCAATGCCAGGTGCTGTCCACGTCGGGCCCTGAGCAGCCTTTTCAAAGCTACAAGCTATCCACATTTTGTGGCTGATTCCCAGGGTGGGCCAAACTACTCTGCAAAGCTGGTTCTTATCAGCACTGGGTCCAGGGGTGTGTCAGTAAATGTCTCAAGTCCTGCAATATCCATCTCTGCCTTGAGAGGGCTTCTAGGTGTGGGTTGAATCTTCAGTCAGGGAGCGACAGGAGGCAACTGATCATTGCTTCTCTTACACCAATACTTCTCTCTCTCTCAAATCAGTAGAATATATCCTATATGCATCGTCTTCTTTCAAGTCTCATATCATCTTGACAGGGTGGGGGAAGAGAGGGAAGAGTCCAGCAGTAAAACTATAAGCACAGGATGGTGGAGGGGCACTCGTGCCCCTCCCTCTGGTGAGTCTTAGCCTGCGCTCCTGCCGCCGCGCTCCTGCCGCCGCGCTCCTGCCGCCGCCTCCACAGCCAGCGCCGCCCCAGCCACCTCTCTCAAGCCCTGTTGCTCCAGGCTCCTCAGCCTTTCTGCAGCCTCCTCAGTCAGACTGTCAGGTTTGCGGTTCCAGCAGTGCTTGGGGCCAGGGAAGTGACAGCCCCCGCCCCAGCAAATACCACAGTTCCTGGCCCCCGGCTCCCAGTGTCAAGGCCCAGTGTGGCAGCGAGGCTGGGTGCTCAAGCACAGCCACTCGTATCTTCTTCCAGAGGAGGATTGTGTAAATTTCACAAAATGGCCATTGCCACCAATTTAAGTGAGAGTGAAGCCAAGCATCTTTTACACTTCATATACTCTTCTCTCTCAATTAGAAAATACATTTCCCGATGACAGGGCTGTGTCTTCTGATTTCTCATACACTTAGAACAGTTTCTGGCGTGGTTAAAGGAGTTATTCTTATATATTGTAGCATTTCAGAAAATGCAAAAACATTCATAAATATAACCACATGTGTATTTACATTTATTTCTTTCTTTTCTAACAGGATGGTCTTTCAGGTGCAATTAATCAGTTTCAAAGCGCTGTGTTATCAGTTCCTACTCTCGTGCCTGATACCTATTTTGATGCTTTCACCAGTCCTTACATTAACAACAAACTTGAAGAAAAAACTTGTGGATTTGGTCCAAGCTTATCAGCAGTATTTGAGGATGATAAACATTTTCACACAATTGTCTTTCAAATAAAGGTATATTTACTTTTACTGAAACTAGTATTTAAGAAGCTGATTAATGTATTTTCTTCCTTTCTTATCTTTAATTGAATGCTACTTAATGTCTAAATGGTAAAGTATTGTGTTTTTTGTTGTTGTTATTGTTTTTCAGTCCTGATAGATCAGAGCACTGAAAACAGAGAAGAGAATTAAATTGCAAGATATTTGAGATGTCATTACTTCTGGGGTAGAAAGTAAGGTTAAAAAGGAAGAAGGAGCATTATTTGTACATTGGGTGATGCAAGTAAAATGAAGCAACTGGTGAAAATTTAAGGTCTGGCAATACAGAAAAGAACCAACTCTTCCCACCCCCCAAAAATAAAATAAAATAATATTTATATTGATACATTGACAGAACAGAATGCCTTTGAATTATAAATCTTGTAAATCACTTTAAACACTGAGCTGAGGAAATTAAAATATAGTGAATTCATACAAAGCTACTATAAGGAGAAAACAGAAAGTGAAGAATAAAACAGCTGATGAATATTCCTTCCCTTCCCTCCTAAAAATTATGAAAAAAAAGCTACACATAAATTGCCCTGACTGGTGTGGCTCAGTTGGCTGGGCCTGCAAAGTGAAAGGTCACTGGTTTGATTCCCAGTCAGGGCACATGCTTGGGTTGCAGGTATGGCCACAAGTTGGGGAGCATACGAGAGGCAACTGATCAATGTTTCCCTCTCACATCTATGTTTTTCTCTCTTTCTTCCTCCCTCCTCCCTCTCTAAAAATAAGTAAATAAAATCTTTTTTTAAAAACCTGCATATAAATATCCTCAAACATTTGAATATGTATAAAACTACATTTATTCCAAAATTCAAAATTAAAAATAGGAATAATGGGGGTACATAGAACCAGCTCGGAAATGAAGGCTGAGTTACATGGTGCCTAATGGAGAATAAACTCAAATGGAAACTGAATAATTAGTATAAAGGAATAGTAGGAAAAATACTGAATATAGAATAAAGATAAGAAAACATAAATGGGACATTAAATAAAAACACCATGAAAGCCATCATAGAAGTAGGCAGGAATCTCCAATGCATACTAACATGAATATGCAAAAGTGTGATGAGAAACAGGATGTTGTGTCTGCATAAGATATTTGTTGATTTCAAGGGGGAAAATAGCAAGTGTGCTATTGCTAGTGATGAAGACTGACAGACATGAATTGATGTTTGTGCCTTCTGACATGATAGATACACTGAGAACACACATCACTTTTGTGGTATGACTGCCAAAATGTGAAACCAAATCTAACCATCAAAAAGTAGAAAACACACAAATGAGATATATTTTCAAAAATCAAAGACAAACAATGACTGAGGAATTCTTTCAGGTTAAAGAAAACCAGAGAAATATAACAGGATGATATACATGATCCTGGATAGATAGTGAACCAGAAAAAAAAATTTCCTATGAACGACATTTTTGGAACAAATGGCAAAGTTTGTATAAGGTCTATAATTAGATTACTAGTATTCATATTAATGTTAATTTCCTGATTTACATTATTGTGCTATGGTTATATAAGAAAACATCCTTGTGTTTAGTAAATAAACCCTAAAATATATAAGGGTAACAATCTCTCCCAAATGGTTCATAGTAAAACAATATACATATAGAGAGACTAATAAAGCAGATATGATAAGTTGTTAAAATTTAGGAAATGTTGACAGATATATGGAATTCTTTGTCCTATTTTAGCTTTATGTGAACCAGGAATTATTTAAAAATAAAAGGGTTTCAAGTCATATTTTGAACATGTTGGTGGAGCTTTTCATTCATGGGCCTCCCATTGTGTTTCTGTCACCTTTCAGGGTCACTCAAGTCAGTTCAAAGGAGATACAAGTTTGACATAGTTTCTTCCTCTCAATTTCTAATGTAAGAAATAAATAGCAGAAAGAGTCTGGAAGAATAGATAAGAGCCTATTAAAAGGAAATAAGAGAACAAATAACTAAATGTAACCATAGAGGGTATGTGCTGTTTTATGTAATTGAACTTTCTACAACTGGCCACTCTCCATAAAGCATGACTAGCATGGGTGTGTTGGGAAAGAGCAATTCCATTGATTATCTCTAGTTTTCCCTGAAAGAAATTGCAGTCATTTGTAAAAAATCTTGGTAGGAAAAATAAGGGAAGGCTATGGAGTGCAGCCAGGGAGTCACGGGCCAAGGTTAACAAATACAGCCTAGTTGCCTTTCATAGACATTGAACTATGATGATATGCATTGAGACAGGTAGTAAGGGACTGAAATGATTGGGAATTATTGTTTTGATTTGAAAAAAATGTTGTGGGGAAGGGACGGTTGTAGCCAAGTTTAAGAGAAGGTAAAGAAAGGGTTTTATTAGGGCAAATTATGAAAGACATTTTGGAATAGGAGACTTGCCACTACAGAGGATTTGATAGTAAGTTGAGCAATTCATTCTGCAGATATGCTAAACACTTCTGCCTTTTCTCGAAAACAGTTCAACTAGGACATAAAATTTGCAATTTGGTAACAGACATTATCTTTTGCCATATGATTATTAGTGATGTGAAAGTTCATCATGAAGCTAAAAAAATTGTTTGTTTTCTTTCAATCATAAAAAACAAGCCTTCAGAAGTCAGATTTGAAGGTTTTTTTAATTTTAATTTTGTAAGAGACTGTATTAACTATTCCTTGACATCAAGGATGATATCTTCCCTCTATTATTTATCCCCAGATCAACGCATGTTGTCAGACACAGAGAAGGCATTTGTGTGTGTTTGTTTGTTTAGTTATATTGAATTGAATTCTACTCAGGAAAAATGTAATTTTATTTGTCTATTTATAACATTTAGGAAACCATAAAAGCAGCATTTGAATCTGCCCGATTGTATGCAGCTACATTTGAAAAGTTCCAGCTATTCTTCAGGGAAAATGAAAGTCTTGATTTAGAAGCTCTTAAACTTCAGGAACCTGGTAACTTTTCTCATTTTCCTTGCTAATTATTTTTGATAGGGACATCAAGATTTATAGTCTTCTAGGTTTGTTTGGTGGTGAATGGTGACAGAAATAGTAGCCCAAAAGAGTTTGCCTAACAAAAGGCAAGAGCGTATTCATTTCTAGGTTATTTTCTGTAGAATTACTCTTTTCCTTTGCCTTACTCAGTGTTAGTGTTTTATCTCAGAATATTATGAGAAGCAATTTCTCCCTAATGACTGTATCAGTACTAACCCTATATAGCATGCATATGGGAAAGAGTTGAAAGGAATGTTTACCTCTACAAATAATGTTTACGTGAGTGTTTTTCTATCTCAGGAACTCAAGTTACTATTTATTTCTGTGATCATATTGCAAGCTGTTGGGTATGAATCAACAATTAGTCATGAAATTAGACCCAAGGAGAAATGATTTTATTAGACTTATATTTTAAAAAGGAAAATTTTAAATCCTCACCAGAAGATAATGTTTATTGATTTTAGAAAAAAAATGAGCCCTGGCTGGTGTAGCTCGGTGGATTGAGTGCAGGCCTGTGAACCAAATGGTTGCCAGTTGGATTCCCAGTCAGAGCACATGCCTAGGTTGTGGGCCATGTCCCCAGTAGGGGGTGCTCGAGAGGCAACCACACATCGATGTTTCTCTCCCTTTCTCCCTCTCTTCCCCTCTCTCTAAAAATATATAAATAAAATCTTAAAAAAAAAAGAAATGAAGAGAGGAGGGTGAAGAGGGAGGAGGGGAGAGAGAGAGAGAGAGAGAGAAACATCATTGTAAGAGAGATACATTGTTGTGAGAAAGAAACATTGATCAGATGTCCCCCATAAGTGCCCTCACCGGGAATCGAACCAGCAACATTTTTTGTGTACCAGGACGATGCTCCAACCAGCTGAACCACCAGGCCAGGACTAGACTTACCATCTTTTACCAAACAAAATAATTTTCAATACCCAAGTGAAATTTCAGACAAGGAAGTTCCCAGATGATTATGATAATTAAGTTTATATTATTTATTTCTATTTTAAAATGTGAAGCATATCATTCATATTCTTTTTTATTTCATGAACTGTTCTTATTGCTTTAATTTCTTGTACAGAAAAATTATTATTTTCATATTTGTCTCATGAACCAGCACTAATTTTTTAAATAAATTTGTATGGTTTTCTTTCAACCCATTATTTTTATTGTGTTAAAGTAGACATTCAATCACTAACTTAAATACTTGAATATGCATCTCTAATAAACATGTTCCTATAGAAGAACCTAAATAATATCATACCTTAAAAAAATAATAATTTCTTAATATCAACATCTAGTCCATATTCAGAACCCCTCAAATGAAGCAGTTGGCAGCTGTTTTGACCCAGATTCCAGCCTAAGAGCAAATGTTATATTCCGTTAAGTCCCTGAGACTTGTGTGTGTGGAACTGAAATGAACTGGGGGTGGCAGCAAGGGACAGAGCCTGGCATTTTAGCACAAAAAGTGCCTAACCCAAATAACCAATTCTAGTCACTTAGACTTTGTACTCACAGCCTTGAGCCCAAGTCTCCTGCTGCCACATTCCTCACAGTGGGTAACTTTAATCCCTCACCAACTTTCCATCAGGATAAGATCGCCAGACTTCCAGGTTTCCCTTAACCTAGCCCACCTTGGCTTGTCAATCCTGTCCTAGTCCTGGAACCAGAGTCTCACAGGTGTTAGCTGTCTGTTGGCTGGGACTTCAGAGCACATTGGCCTGGGCTCCTAAACGCTGCATTCCTCCCGCTCTTGGAAATCTCTGGCACTTGCTAAACCTCTAAACCTAGTTGTTTGCTAGAGGTTAACAGAAGGTAGCTTTGCCCCTTGGCTACCATGTCTTGCCTATTAGAATATTCCCTCAAAATTATAATATTGTCTTGCACATATTGTAGGTAATTAATAAATGTCTCTTTAATTGACCTTTGAGACAGAGTGTCCCCTGACCAGTCCCAGAAGGTGATCAGGGGACAGGTTCTGGCTTCCTGACATAATCAACTTTATCTTATAAAATTCCTATAAAAGTCAGTGTTTACTAATAATTTCTATACTTGCTGAGCACTATGACTTGATAGATACTATGCTAAGTGACTTTCGGGTATCTCATCCTTACAGTTCTATGAGGTATCAGTATTCTCATTTTACAAATAAAGTAACAGAGATACATAGAGATAAGGAAACTGCAAAATTACACAGCTATTAAATGGTTTAGAAACACTTTTCTCTGACTTGAAAGCATGTGTGCTTAACCATTACATGTACTGCCTCTCAGCCTCAAAAAGAGATAGAAAATAAATCTTATTTCTCTTCTATCAGCTTTGCTCTTTTGTTTCTCTTTGACTGTGTCACTAAGGCCAAAGAGAAACATAGTTATCAGATTAATAACCTTGTTGGTCTGAATTTATTTATGTAGAAAATAAGAGTATTGGACCAAATTGGTATTTTCCAAACCGGTATTCCTTGGAACCTTGTTAGAGGAATGATTGTTAAAGTATGATTATGTGACATGATGTAAAGAGACTCTGTTCAGATAAGTTTGGAAAATACTAGGCTACGCAACGTTATTCAGATTTCCTTACCAGAGGACTTCTCAGATTACTTGATGGCCTTATTTTGTCAGTTGTGAAAAAAAAAAAAAACACATATCAAAACCCTCTGAAGTGAGGAGGATAGGTAACTGTCCTTTTTCTATTATGAGGAAGCTGAAGCTCAGGAAAATTACATGACGAACCCAAAGCCACATGTGGGTTAAAGACTGACCCCAGATCTTTGAACACTCTGTCTGGTGTGCTCTTTATATTGTGTCACACTCCCCCTTTGTTCAGGAGAGGAGATGACAGCGTACGGGTGGGAACCAACACCCTTTTCTCTCAGGGATGGTGGAGGGTTACAGAAGGCACAGAGCGGATCCATCGGACCCACATGGAGGAAGTAATTGGAAATAAAGTTAGCTAAATTTGAGAGGGTTTTGAAAGACAAGTGGAGTAGTTTAGTACGGCACATGTATTAGAAAGAGCTGGTTTTGACCAATATAGCATGATACAAGTGTACTCAAGAATAATCAGGCTTCCCCTGGTTTCAGGCAGGTTGGAGAAGGAAGACCATGGAGATAGGAGATTCTCAAAACGCAGCTGCAGCCTGTGGCAGGTGCAGACTGACAAGGCCTTGACCATGACATGGAGCAGGGATGGCAGAGAGGTGGTGGGAGGAGGAAGGGAGATGACTAAGCTATGCCTAACCTTTTGTGTCTCAAAATTTTATTGGTAATATCCTCAAAAACTTTCCTTTGTGGTTTCCTAATTTAGGAAAAACCTTAGATTAAGCCCAATTTCAAACCAATCCGACTCTAGAATGGACTAGAATTTAGTCCATTCCAGACTAGATCCTCTGATGCCATTTTAAGTTACCTTAATAGGAGCTGGAAACATATTTACATATTTAATTTTTATTTAAAAACATTTCTCATTATTATATATTAATTTTTATTATAAGAATAAATATAAAGAACTATGAATGAACACTTTACAGTTATACAAAGTATCGTACATATGAATATTATAAATTATATGCATTTATTAGTGTAATAATTATTAATATATTTCATAATAACCCTTCAAAATCTAGTATAATGTATTTTTATCCTTTATATGAATTATTTTATGTAGATGTTGGGTTCTTTAGTGAACAGCTGGAAAAATACCACAGGCAGCACAAAGACGCGATGGCCCTGAGACCCACCCGAAACGTGGGGCTGCTGCTCATCGACACCAAGATGCTAAAAGAAAAGCTAATTCCATCACCCTTGCGATGCTTGGAGGTAAGCATGAACTGGGAAAAGTTTTCATTATGGGCTCTACAATTGTTTTATGACTTTTCTACTGCAAATAAACCATCTTTACTTTCTAGTGTTGCAAATACTTAAAATTAACATTAAGTCTACTGGGCATTCTCAGTTTTAGAACAAGTTCCATAGTCTCCTTTCTGTTCCAAGTACACTTAGCTTTCAGATGAGGAAAGGGAGGAGCCTGCAAGCCTCAGACTAGCCTCTTACTCTCCCTCCTTTTTCCTTCGTTGGAGTATTTCAAGGCTCTTTAGTGTTGCAGTGGGAAAGGTACTTCATTCTAGGATGCTCAGATCAAGTTTTGGAGACCATTTCCTGATCTGAAACTGTCCCTAAAGATCTGATTACGTTGTGGTAATTTGCAAGCTGTAGCTCACAAGGTCAATCCAGCCTACCGCCTGTTCTGGACAGTTTATTAGAACACAGCCAGGGCAATTTGCATGTGTGTACTTGAGCCTGTGGTTGCTTTCTCACTGCAAGGACAAAGTTGAGTAGTTGTGACAGAGACTGTAAGTCCTGCAAATCTAAAATATCTACTATCTGGCCCTTCCAGAAAACTTCTGAGCTCTGTATAAAAGACTGCAGACTGAGCACTCGTGCCTGTTCTGTCTTTGTAATTAGTTGTATGACATTGGGCTTTCTTCTAAAGCTTCACTTCATCATCTGTTAAAAAGGACAAAATATATAATTGGAGCAAAATCGATTCAATTTCAACAGTTTGAACACAACTATATACGAAGCCAAAGAAAAGCGACCTCAAACTGGCTTAAGTAATCAATATATTTGTAGGCTATGCATCTAAAAATCAGGGAGGTTTGATCTAGTTATTTAGTGGTGTTACCAAGAACCCATTTCTTTTCATTCTCTTCACTGAGCCTCCTGACATACCAGCTTCATCATAATGCTAGTATTCCCTTACATTTGTGAATGGCTGGGGAAAGCTCCATAACCTAATTATTTCCTTGTTTATGTACAGAGAGAGAAAGAAAGAGAGATTGGGATTCTGAGCATACATTTCTCTCACCTTAAACAGTAGTACAGGACCTCTTTCTAACTGAATCAGCTAAGGTCAGAAGCCCACCCTTATCCAATCACATTGACCAAAGGAAGCCAGCCTCATATTTGCCTAGCGATCAACCAGACTGCGCCTTTGTTTCTGAAGTACATGGCTACCACCCAACATGAAAGGAGTAGAATTGATGCTGGGGAGGACACCACAGTGTCCTCTCCATAGGGCAAAGTAACAGAAAGGGTGCTAACAAGAGGTCAGAGAACTGGGGCAAACTTTTTAATAAGCTGTGGAACCTGATTTGTTCTGGGAATGATCTTCACAACCTGCTCTTCCTGCTGGCTCATGTGAAAAAAATCTCCCTTTATATACACTGCTACACCCAATACTCGCTGATTTAACAGTTGTTCAATTAGGATTTATCTAAAATGTATAATAAAATGACAATATATTCGAGAAGTTAGGATTAATTTTCTTTTTCTTTCCTAGGTGCTAAATCATATGCTTCCTTGTCAAAGCAAGAAAAAAGTGGATGCCATTATCTCTGAGGCACAAGATGCAGAATATAAACTTGAATTTGTTCCAACGACTACCATAGAATATGTTAACAGCTTAGTATTTCTTGACGAAATTCAAGAAAGGGTGAGTTGATTCATACAACCCAATATTGCAGATCTTGTGGTAGATAATGAAGACACATAAAAGCACTGAGGGATTGAAGGTCAAGGCATTGAAGCTGTGAAACTACCAGAAACACTTTCACAAAAAATGAGTGGACGTCCTACATCACAGCAATGATGATGGCTAACGACCAGTCTCGTACCACTAGTCAGGTGTTGTACCCCACTTTACATACGTTACGTTTTAAATTCTCACAAAAACCCAAGACATGTAGATAATGTTTACTCTGTAAATGAGGAAACAAGGAGTGAAATATGTTGTCTTGTCCTAGATCAAAGAGCTTGTGTGTGGTAGGTCTAGAACTACATCTGGGTCTCTGACTGTAAAGCCAACGCCCTCCATCAGCTTACTGCAATTCTTATTTGTGATAAATGGTAATAGAACTGTGATCTAAATGTCAGTCACAATGGAAGTCTTGCCCCTTAACTTGTATCTGCATAATAGTCAGGAATCTTACTGTTAGGAATGGAAAAAACCCTTAGGGGGTGGGGCGTGGAGGCAGCAGTGGATGTAGGGACTCAAGTGACGCAGTGGTGGGGTCCTCTCTCTCTCCCTCTCGACACACACATGCACACACAGTCCTTGTCTCCTATGTATTTTTTCTCTCTAGAAACATGATTTCCTTTTCTCAGGCTCTTCCTTCCTTGTGGCAGGCAATCTAGCATTAATTTCATTAGTAAGTTTTTCACACACCTTCATTCATATCAATGGGCGTTTGAAAGAGAGAGAAATTATTTTCTGAAAATTGAAGATATATTTAAATACTTTAAAAAATAAATTGAGTGAAATGTCACTAGCAACTGAGTAGTGTCATACATTGTTAACAGAATTAGTGAAGGCTATTTCATATGCCAATAAAAGTAACAATTTTGTTTCTCATTTCAAGAAATAGCCCCTTCTCAAATAGCAGATGATTGTGGTTTTCCCTCAGGTTTTTTATACATCATCCCAAGAGTCTAAAGGTGCCAAGCACTTATTATTATTTTTGGTCATTAAGCCTCTGTGCACAAATAACCAAAACCCAGTTGAGCTAGCTTAGGCCAAAACAGGGATTCTTATTTAAGAACTCAAGGATATTTCATGGGCTCACCACCCTTACCCTCCACATGCATCCAAAATGTAAGTAGGCTGAGGAACTTAGCACAAGCTGGAATGAGAAAGCTGTAGGAAACCCAGGTAGTTCTCTCTCTCCACCTCGCCTCTCTGCATCTCTCTGGGGGTCTGCTTTGCTTATCTCCTTCTGCAATTAGGTTGCTCCTTCTTCTTCATCCCATGGCGGCAAATACAGCCACCAGCAGCTCCCAAGTTTCATGTTGCAAGTCTAGCTAGCCACCGAGTTGGAAAGAAAAGCTCTCCCTTCTAGGTGCTCCCATCCCGTTGTATGAACTATGACAGGAAGGTAGGATCACATCGCAGAGGTTGCACTGCTCTCATTCAGTGGTTCTGGGACAGGACAGCTGATGAGCCATACAGAAAACACAGACCATGTCCCATCTCTGCGAGGCTATTTCTGCATTGCTAGGTGGTGAGATGGGGAAGCAGCTTCCCTTAGGGAGATGCTCTGTACACAAGCAGCTTCTTTTGGAACCTCACTCATTTGTTCAGAAAATGCAGTGAGTTGCATTTAGTGGGTTGCAAGGATTACAACAATGAGTAAATCTGCTTTGGAGGAGATCAGAGTCCAGAATGAAAGCAGACAGTTATTACACAGTGGACATAGTACCAGATATTGTTTTAGGACTGAGGGTGGGGGGAGTTGCCCTAGTCTCGGGAGGATGGAGTATTTATGCCATGTCCTAAAGCACATCTATTCAGAAGGCATTCAAAGAAGTGGGATAACTGTGCAATGACCTGAGGCAGCACGACAGGAGCAGGATGTGGCTATGGAGAAAGGATGTTAGGTATTATGTAGCTAAAGCAGTATTTTCAAAGATAGGAGAGAAGCAAGGGATTCTGGAGGCATTAAGTAAGTATTCTTGAAAGGACTTAATGGACAACTGAATGAGGGAACAGTAGGAGAAGTCCGAGATAACTCTTGGGTATCTCTCTACCGTGAATGGGTAGATAGTGGTATTGGTAACAATTATGGGTAGGGGAAGGCTGCATAAACTGCATTGCCAGGCCATTTTTTTTAGAGTAAAAGAGGCACTATTAATGACTCTTCCAGGACAAGTGAAAACCAGGACACTCTCAGAGAAACCTGGACATGTGCTTACCCTGAGTACAGGAAGCACAGGAAGAGGAACAGATCTTGATGTACAGGGATTTAGTTCTATTTATAACTTGTTTAAGATGTCAGGCACTTGGTTGGAAAGTAACAAAAACTCCCTAGGTGATCTTAGAAAAAGAGAAGATTTATTCTAGGTTGGCAGGGTTATCTTCTGGGATTTAAAGGCATGGACAGAGCCTAGCCTTTAGAAAAGACAGAAACTAGGGATTAGAACCAGAAGTCCTCTCTCTTTCCATCTCTCCTCACTGCTCCTCTCTAGAATGGTGTTTCTTAAAGGGTAGTCACCAAGCCAGCAGCTGCAGTAGCAATGGAAAACTTGTTAGAAGTGCGTTTTCCTTGGCGCCGCCTTAGACCTCCAAATCAGAAACTTCGGGGAGGGGCTCAGCAATCTGTGTTTTAACAAGCTTCCCAAGGGGACTGCAATGCATGCTAAAGGGTGAGAACCATTTCTCTAAAAGCCTCTCTGCAGTTATGTTCTCATATTAAGGACCTGCTTTCTGTTTCCACGTGAAAGCAAATGGCCTCTGCCAACAGCTACGGTCTAACTCTTCCTATGTTCAAGAGAGAGGTCGGACTGCTCTGGGCTTGCTGGCTCCCAGTTTGATGCTACTTGGTTCAGTCCGTGGCCAGGAGGTTTGGTCAAGTCGTATCAGTGTGGCCGCTCCACCTAGAACCCTGTGGCAGAGTTGGGGGGGGTTCCCCAAAACTGAAGAGTACCTTGCCAGAAAACTAGGAGAGACCCTGTTCACTGAGGGTAGCACACCAAAGTGAAGATGCTTAGTGTCAGCTGGAAGCAGTAGAAGTGTTTGTTGAAGGATGGCGGAAGGCCCCCCGTAGGTCGGAGGTCGGAATCTGCAGGCAGAAGCAGGGCCTGTCCACCGCACAGCTCCGCCCACATGCCTGTGGGCTCTGATACCACAGCTGAGCATCCTCACAGCACATGGTGTCTCTGAAATCCTTAAATATCGGCACTGTTTACTGCTACTAGACAACGAAAGAGAGAGGCAAAAAATAAAAATTTATAAGAATAATGCTAAGTATACTCAGCTCTGAACAACTTACCTCATGGGCCTGATTACCTGTATTGTAACGATGACAGTAGAGATCACCCAGCAGCCTTCAACCAGTTTTTAAAATTATTATTATTATTGATTTGAGAGAGGGGAGCATCAGCTTGTTATTCCACTTATTTATGCATTCATTGGTTAATTCTTGTATGTGCCCTGATCAGGGATTGAACCCACAACCTGGGTATTTGGGATTAAACTCTAACCAACTGAGCTATTCAGACAGGGCTGGCTTTAGCCACTTTAACGCACTCCTCATGTGCCGTCTCTGCGTAGTGCGCTGTTCATGCTGCACAAAGGCAATCTCCTGTTAGACAAAACCTAAAGAGAATAATAGGACTCGGATATATTTAACGAGCCACCAATGTTTCTATTTAGATCGAAAGTCTTGAAGATGAAGGGAATGTGGTGATTCAAATGTACAAGCTCATTGAACAGTATCAAGTTCCCACACCGCCCGAAGACTTTGCTGTTTTTGCTACTATGAAGCCGTCCATCGTTGCCGTTCGGAATGCCATCGATAAATCCGTAGGTGACAGAGAAGCAAGCATTAAGCAATTTTGTGTGCATTTGGGTAAAGATCTTGAAGAGCTGACCAATGAAGTGAATGAAATAAAGCTGCTCGCACAGGTAAGTTAAGGAAGAATTTTTTTAAATAACATGTTCAGCTTGACTACTACATTTTAATTGAACCATTTAGGGAGCATATTTTATTTTAATATGATTTAACTTCTGTTTTACAAGGCTCTATTCTGTCCAATTAACAAGATCTTTGAGCTTCTATTTAAAATCAAAAGTGTTTCTGAACTCTCTTCACAGTACTGAATAAATTCCAGACCATTGTGAGTAAAGTATGTATGTAATATTTAATTTTATTTCTCCTGGTTTGGATTTATTATTCTCAAATAAGTACTTTTACAACTTGTTAGCATATTTTATAGCTATTGTCACAGTGAGGTTTTTTTTGGGGGGGGTTTGTTTGTTTTAGCCACATGTTAGAAAATTTCTATTTAGGAAGAGGCAGAGTTTAAATAATGATGGTGAAGAATATTTGGTTAACTTGCACTAATTTTATAATACATCAAGGGGAATTTTTTAATAATTTAAAATAGAAATCTGGGTGATTCTCAACTGAAGATCATACATGAAAATATGATTTTGTAATGATCCATTATTTTATTAACATTAACTAAAACTTATCACAGAGGTGTGAAACCATATAAAGTTATAATCAAATCAGAATAATTGGGAAATAGTCAATGTTTGTCAACAAAGTACTAACAAAATGTGTTAGGGTACATCTATTCAAAGGAATACAATACAGACATTAAAGATTACAATATACATGTCAGTATACAACATTGACATGGGAACGTAAAAGTCGCTGCTACTTATTGTCTACGTAGTATGTATCAGGTACTAACATATTTTTGTACTTTCACATAGAGAAAACTGTACATAACTGTAATCTCCATACAACTCAATGAGTTATCAGAAAGTGAACACATCTATGTATCCAGTACTCATGTCAGGAACTATAACATTACTTGTTCCCTGGTGTCCCTTGTTATCACTAACCCTTTCTTGCTCTCCAAAGCCATCTACTGCTCTGAATTCTAATGCTATAAAATGGCTTTGCCTGTTTATGAACTTCAGTTAAATAGAATCATACAGCCCTGGCTGGTGTGGCTCAGCAGATTGAGATTGAGTGCTGGCCTGAGAACCAAAATGTCACTGGTTCAATACCCAGTCAGGGCGCACGCCTGGGTTGTGCGCCAGGTCCCCAGTGGGGGGTGTGCCAGAGGCAACCACACATTGATATTTCTCTCTCTCTTTCTCCCTCCCTTCCCCTCTCTAAAAATAAATTTAAAAATTGTTTTAGAAAAGAATTTAAAAATAGAATCATACAGCAGTGTTCCCTTTATTTGATTTTGTTTCATTCCTGAGATTCATCCACGTCACTGTGTGTGGATGTAACTTATTATCCACTTCATTGCTATGTAATATTTCATCATATACCACAATTTAATTATTCATTCCACAGTTGATGGACATTGGATTGCTTACAGTTTTTAACAATAGTAAATAATGCTTCTAGGAACATTCTTATATATATTTGCATGTCTTAACTCATTTAATCTTCAGAACACCTATATGGTTTTACTATTCACATTTTATAGAGAAAGAAACCAAGACACAAAGAGGTTAAATAACTTGCCTAGGGTCACACAAATAATAATGGAGGAACCAGAATTTAAGCTTAGGCAGTCTGCTCCCAGTGGTAAATAGTCTGCTATTAGCTCCTTACTATATTCTCTTTTCCACGCAGAGCAGACATTAAAAAGTTGAATGGTGAGTCTTTGTTTGGAAACAATACATATGTATATAGATAGATTGCCAGAGAGAGCAAAAGTGACAGCAAGGGCTTTATGTGTAATCATGCATTTTAAAAAGCTGACTGCACAAACAAAAATGACAGCGAAGTTTCTCTCCAGCAAGTGCTTCTTCTGCAGAGGGCTTGGAATTAACTCACTATCACTGGAGCAAAGAACTGCAGCTTCACCATTTCCATAGATAGTATCATCTTGCTGTCATGACCACCACCCCTGTTGATAAAAAAAATTGGAAAAAAACCTAAATGTAACATTCAATAGTAACTCAATTTATTTCAATTTGAAATGTCTATTTTATTTTAATTTGATCTCTTTGGGATAGATTTGAGTTCAAAATCTGAACTCCCTATCAGGCATTTCTTCACCCTTGCTCCCATCCCCTCCCACCTCTTGCTCCATAAGGGGAAATCTGCATTTCCTCCTGGTGGATATGGAGGGGAGGGACTTCCGTCCTGTGCTGCCCTCTGGACCATTGGGCCTCCTGGGCAGGTTGGCTGGGCCTGGTTGTCCCAGACAGCTGTTAGCTGAGAGTCCTTCCTGGTCCTTGAGGTACCATGCTAGCCCTGCTGCTGCGTTCGTCATTTCTGCCATTGTCTCCAGCCTCAGTCTGTGACTTTCGAATCCTGACTTCCAGCTTCCTCTGGTCTACATGTTCTTTCAGCAGTTCTCATTGCCAGAATCAAGGCCCATGAGAACTTCACAATCTCCTATGTACCGCTCGTAAGGCACCAGAGAATCAACAAGCCCTTCCCCCTGTACACTTCACTTGGCTTTTTCTAGCTTGGAGCCTGTTTCCGTTTTGAATGCAGGGCCATGCTGCATCAGAAATGGGATAAATGGCTTCACCAAGCTATGGCCAGAACACTTCTCAGATTCTTCCAATTTTCTCAGATTCTCCCAAACCTAGTTAGGTGTTTTTACTTTGTTCCTAAACTTTTCCATTCCCATTCACCGGGTAGGGTTTCAGCCCCCACAGGTCAGCCAGAAAACATGTCTGATTATTTATTTTTTTATTTTTTCTCTTCCTCCCTCTCAGAATGCAAAGGCTTTCTATTTTGTTTATTATAAAAATGGGAATATCCCTTGTATTATAGTCTCTTCCTTCTTTTTCCCATTGCATTCAATGATCCTTGCCTGCAATCATGTTTGTTGAAGAAGTGTAGGAACTGAAAACAGATGAGGGAAAATATTGAAAAACACTGTCATCCCCGTGGCACTCCTTTATGCATTTCTGCACTTTTTACAGCGTGTGTACATTGCTGTAGAATTGAGGAAAAGCAATCAGTTTCACATATTTTATAAAAATCAGAGTGAGAAGGAAATTAGAAAAATAGTTTTTGAAAGTGTGTGTTAATTAATTTAAAGTCCTGGTCTACATCACAAAGCAGAAATGACTCATCAAAACCTATCTTAACTTTACAGGATCCACAGATTTTGGATATTAATGCTGACCAAGACAAAATAAAGTCCACATTGAATGATCTGCAATTAGTTCTAGATGATCTTCAGAAACGGGCATTTCAGTACAAATCTTATCAGAAAAATTTTAAGGTAATGGCAATTTTACATGTGTTTTTAAAGCGTGTGCATAGAAATGGCATTGATGCACAAGCACTTTCAACAGTGTGAGTGTAAATATTTAATGTTTGGACACCCATGTGCTGGTCACTCTACTGGACCAGTCTGAAACAAGCAAATGTGTTCTCTGCCTTATGCATTCATTACTTCAAACTTTCCTCCCGGGACTGCTTTTGCTGCATTCCACAGGTTTTGGTGTGCTGTGTTTTTATGTTAATCTGTTTAAAGATTAGTACACATTAGAGACAAAATATCTTTCTTATTAAAAAGTAATTGTGAATTGTAGATAAACCCTCAGACCACAGACTATAATATCTATGTTAAAATGTATATGGATTTTTAAATGTGGTCAATTACTTTCCTAATATTCAAGTTTCTTTTACATCCATGCATGTGTTATGATTCTATGAATATTGCCTGATTTACCCCAGTTTGATGCACCACTTTGATGACAGAAGAGAATTTTCCTGAGCCAAGGCATAGATGGATCCAAAGGGTGGGTTGAAAGACTAAACAATATGCTTCAAAAGCAAAAATGAAGAGAAACGAGGGAGAGATAATAGTGCTCTAAACAGCTATTAGGGAGACCAAAACGAAAAGAGAATGGAAAAGATTTCCAGGGTCAAAACCAAGGGGGCCACCAGCAGTGTGGGTGTCATTAGTCTCTCCAAGGTCTTGGAGCAGTGCCTGGACTTCACATGGGAACACATCTATCTCTTCCAGAAGCCCACATGGATGGCCAGAAAATGGTCTTAGGAGCTGTCTGCTCCAGAGCCCAGGGGCTGGTGAAGCAATCGATAACATAATGAGCTCGGCACTGCACAATGTGACTGGTGCGATACTTGAGGCAGGAGGTTTGTGCATGAGAGAACTGGGTTCAAAGTTGTTCTCAGGTTGAGTTAACTGACCTACAAGATAAGAAAGTATTAGGGTAGGAAGTGTGGTATGGAAGAAATACTGCTTGATAAAAAGCTACAACTAACAGATGGGCACTCTGTGGATCAGAAAGCATTGCCTGAGCCAGTGCCTGAAATAGGAGAGTGTTCCCTTCCTTCCACACACTGTATTTATACTTGACTATCTCTTCCTTTATGATCACCTCACATTCAGCCTTGCTTCTGAAGCTCTCAGGCATTTGGGGGATAGAAGTGAAGGCCTAACAGGCCTAGGAAATAATTTCTAATTCTTCATGAAGATAGGGATAGACCCCTAATATCAGGGTAATTCTGGCCTTGTAAAATGAGCTTGGAAGTATTCCACCTCTCAATTTTTTTCTTTTTTTTTTTTTTGGAAAAGTTTGAGAAAGATTGGCATTAATTCTTCTTTAAATGTTTGGTGGAATTCACCAGTGAAGCCGTCTGGTCCTGAGCTCTTCTGTGCTGGGAAGTTTTTGGTTACTGATTCAACCTCCTTACTCATTATTGGTCTGTTAAGATTTTCTTCTTTTTCCTGATTCAGTCTTTTTCGTTGTATGTTTCTTGGAATTTATCCTTTTCTTATAGGTTAACAAATCTGTTGTCATATACATATTCATAGCAGTGTCCTACAGTCCTTTATATTTCTGTGGCATCAGTTGGAATATTAGTCTTCTATTCCATTTATTTGAGTATTCTTTTTTTTCTTACTCTAGCTAAAATTTTGTCATTTGTGTTTATCTTTTCAAAAAAACAGCTCTTTGAAACTAAGATAAGTTTGCTGTAGCTTTCTAGTTTCATGCCATTGTGGTTGGAAAGATACATGGTATGATTTCAGTCTTCTTACATTTTCTAAAACTTATTTTGTGGCCTTTCATATGATCTACCCTTGGGAATGTTTCATGTGAGCTTGAAAAGAATGTGTATGCTGCCGCTGTTAGATGGTCTTTTCCATTTTTCTAGTCTGTATTTTACTTGTCTCCATGCTGATCTTTGTTATTTCCTGTCTTCTGCTAACTCGGGGTTTAACTTGTTCTTCTTCTGGGTCCTTGATCTGTCCGTTGTTTATCTGAAATTTTTCTGTTTCTTAATATATGTAGTTATTGCCATAAACGTCCCTCTCAGAACTGCTTTTGCAGCATTCTGTAGATTTTGGTGTGCTATGTTTTCATGTTACTCTGTTTCAAGATACTTTTTAAATTTCTTTTTGATTTCCTCTTTGACCCATTGGTTGTTCAGGAATTTGTTGTTTAGTTTCCACATGCTTATAAATTTTCCAGTCTTCCTATTGTTGATTTCTAGCTTCATACCATTGTGGTTGGAAAGATACATGGTATGGTTTCAATTTTCTCAAATTTCCTAAGGTTTGTTTTGTGGCCTTTCACATGATCTCTCTTTGGGAATGTTCCACGGTGCACTTGCAAAGAATGTGCGTGCTGCTGCTGTTGGATGCAAAGTTCAAAGCCATAGTTTACCACTGGACTCACAATTGCTGTGTAAACAATCCCCTGGAGATTTCCTCACCTCCAAGCCAAGGCAGCCTTAAAACACTTCACCAAAACGGCTTCTTCCGGTTTTCCTGCAACATTTCTCTCTATAGGTGTCATATACAGCCCATGGGGGTAAAAAGAGGTAAGAAACCAGGCTGTCCTCTCCGTCTTAAATCACCCCATCCACTCCACCAGCTACTGCACAAACATCTTCTTCCTCTTCTGCCATCTAAGAACAGAAACCCCGATGGAAATCAGTCTTCAGCCTCTGAAGATCCATCTGCTTTCCAAAACCGCCAGGAATATATATGCATGTGTGACCCAACTTGAGGAAGAATGCCCATGGTACTCTTGTGATATTTATGTCTTTGGAGAATATTTAAGTTCTAAGGAAATATAAAGAGTTATATTTTGTAACTCAAATGGAAATTTGGATTTACATGGGTTTTGTGATTTTTTTCTATGTTTCCGTCTCTCCTTTTCTTTCTTCATTTTCTATCTCCCCCATATTCTGCTTAGTCACTGTATCAAGAATTACTAATAGGAGGACAACATAAGGTATTTATATCTGAAATTTAAATAGTGTATTTGGTTTATTGCATTTTAAAGGTAGAAGTTTCTAAGTTTGAAGATTTGGAAGAAGTCAGTGCTGAAGTGAAGCTCAAGCAGTTGCTCTGGGATTCTCTGTCTGAGTGGGATCAGCTCCAGGAGGAGTGGCTAAAGGTGAGAAACAGCAAGGCCTCAATTCTTAAATCATTTTTGTTTTAATTAAACTTAAAGTTCTAATGATATCAGTCATAATTTTTAACAATCTGGTATATTTTTAATTTCAGTAAAATAGGCTGTGTTATAATTTTATGAAAAATAAAAAAGAAGCTTAGAGAGTTTTCTGATAGCCACCAAGCATTAGAACAGCAGCTTCCAAAGCTGGATAAATTCACCACAGGAATGCACAGAAAGACCCATTAGGGGCCAGAAAGAAAATGTTGAATCTGGAAACAAATGAAAGTTTTACAAATTTTCTATAGCCTTCAGTTCGTATGACCATCTTACATGTCAATATATGTGCACACATATGTTTATATAACTGAGAAATATATTTATAGATACATGCATTTGGGGGGGCATCTTTAAATCATTTATATTAAAGGGGTACATAATCTGATAATAGGAAAATACTAGGTGAGAAATTTCTAGTTAGCAAGAGTGAAAATTAACTATTTATATCTCCTTAAAGGTTTGGCCCTCAAGAATAATTTACAGGAATACTGCATGTGATAATGGGGACCGGGTCATGGAAGGCATAACTTAGCGATTGCCTGATAGGCCACTGGCAGTCTTGATAAGTAAAGCCATTTCCAAAAGTAGAGAGTTGACATGGATTAACTATTTAACTACTGGAAAATCCGAGTAAAGTAAAAAATTTCACTATTTTGCCCTGGCTGGTGTAGCTCAGTGGATTGAGCGCGGGCTGGGAACCAAAGGGTCCCAGTTGATTCCCAGTCAGGGCACATGCCTGGGTTGCGGGCCAGGTCCCCAGTGAGGGCCATGTGAGAGGCAACCATACATTGCTGTTTCTCTCCCTCTCTCTAAAAATAAATACATAAAATCTTAAAAAAAAAAATTCGCTATTTGAAGCTTGCGTTTTGTCATGTATCTTAACTTCTTCTTTTCCCCTTTCATAGTGCAAATTTGACTGCCTGGATCCAGATGTCCTAAACAGTCAAGTTTCTAAATATGCCAAATTTGTGACTCAGTTGGAAAAGGGCTTGCCACCCAACAGCGTAGTGCCCCAGCTAAAACATAAGGTGGAAAAAATGAAAGAAAAGGTAAGTTTGGTAGAAATTATTTCTCAGATTTTTGTCAGTAAGTTAC